>JABXWE010002203.1:0-14562 GCA_014611495.1 Limonius californicus | reverse complement strand
ATTACAATATTAATATCTTTTACAAAGAGCGATAAATAAATGGTGATTGAAGATCGCTTTTAAGTGGCATAAAAAAGTTCAATATCGCGAAATTCTGCAAGTTTTGCGCGAGAAAAAAAGGTTTATTTTACACTGCACCAAAAAAACTGGTTCTTTACCTTGAACTTCGGCGGATGGCTTAAAGCGAGGCAGGCACAACGGCGGCGATTTCCGGTTGCAGGGTCAGAAAAAAGAGAAGGAAGACAACGTTCTTCCGGGCAGCGTTGAAACGAGAGACGGGACTCCTTGATGGTAAAACACAATAGCCGCAGAGCGATGGGAGCTGGGCTTCGAAAATAACTCGCCTAACGGCGACCGGCCAGTTCGCACGGAATTGCCTTTCCTGGGGTGAATCCAGTGCTTCCTATTAAATCCGGCAGTAGCCGATGGTCTGTTTATTACCCCTTGGTACAACAGCGAGACGGAACACATATAACGGATACCCCTCGAAAAAAAAACCCATGAGCCGCCCCTGCAGCACTTATCGTAATTACGGTTCCCGATTGATGGAGTTTTCGGACAACCGGGGCCATCAGAGATCGAAAATTGACTGATGTAGAAACGCAACGGGAATCTCTACTCTCCCCCCAACATTGCACCATATTTCGAAATGTTACGCAAAAGTTCTAGAATAAAAATTAACACGTGCAACTGCCGAGATCAACACTTCCGAGAATTTGGTCGGCAGAAAATCAGCCCACAAAGAGAACGTTCAAGGGATTAACGGAACTGGGCTTCCATAACTCATTTTTTCAAGACAAAACAAAATAGCGAAAATGGTAACCCAAAATAAGACTTCAATTAAAATGACGTTATTAATTCTGACGAAGCGGCAAACAAATTAAGGCACTAATTCATATAAAGCGGCACACTTTAAAATGAACATAACAAGGTAAGTGGTCGTTGGATAATTGCTGGACTAGTTGGTTGCTGTGGGCCTGGAGGTTCCGATGGTAGTTCTCTGCAAATCTTTGAATTTTGACGACTACAAATGGAATGCCGTGATCTTCGTGTATCTTCAGATTGGAAACGTACCAAGGCGCATTCACCAGGGTGCGGAGTTATTTAGATTGAAATTGTTGGATGGTTTTTATTCGTGTTTGCTTGGCGAATCCCCACAACTGTATACCGTAAGTCCAGATAGGCTTCAGCATTGTTTTGTATAGTAACAGTTTGTTGCTTAATGATAGGTAGTTTGGACTTTCTTCCGATAAGCCAGTACATTTTGCGGAGTTTTAAGATTTAACTGCTGCCGTTTGGGTTTGATATGTTTCTGCCATGTGAACTGTTGATCCAGGTGTAGTACACCTATGCTAACGCAAATGCAATACAGATATCTGCTCCAGACTCAGTTACCCACTACCCTTACCGCGAAGACCATTTACCCGACATCTTTGACATCGTATTACATAAGAACTGTATTAATCAAAACCAAGTTCGCAGGGAGTGGTAGAGAACTCGAAACCCCAACATTAAACCTTTACTAAATCAACTGATACGGAGAGTCAAACTTGAATTGGACACATTTCGAATACGCTACTACAATAATTACATAGAGGAACTTTAGCCGTCAGACCACACCCTTTGGAGAGCAACCAAGCACATCCTCAAGGAACCACCTACAATTTCTCCTTTAAAGCATAATGATATAATATACTCCAGCGACGAAGGCAAGTGTGAGTTATTCGCTGAACACATAGAGAACTTTTTCACTACCTCCGTCACCAATGATAACGCAGAAAACTCCCAACACATTACCGACAGTGTTGCACACAATATACCTATCTACCCGGGAAAGATACACCTTATTACGCCAATCTAATTGACGCACTTTATTCCAAAATTATCCAATAAAAAAGCTCCTGGTCACGACCTTATTACGAATAAAATATTGAAACAACTTCCTTAAAAAGCGATCTGCTATATTACCGCAGTTTTCAATGCGTGCCTAAGGAGTAGAATATTCCCAACAACGTGGCAGATGGCTCACATATTGATGTTCCCGAAACCAGGAAAAAAACAATCACCTGCCCATCAACTACAGACCAATCAGTCTATTACTCGTACTGTCTAAACTCTTTGAGAAAGCAATACTCACCAGGTTAAGGCCTGAGATACAAAATATAAACGCAACTCCCAACTTCCAGTTTGGGTTCAAGTCCGAACACTCCATAACCCTTCAACTGTTGAGAATCGCTGAAATCATCGAGAGAGACGTCGAACGCAAGCAGCACACCGTTATTGCTTTCTGTGACATCGCCAAAGCATTTTATATAGTGTGGATGGATGGCTTAATGCACAAACTGATAAATCTTGAGTTATCGAGCTACATGGTATTAATCATTAAATCCTTTTTGGAAAACAGACAACTTCAAGTTAGAATTAATGGCAGTCTATTTTCAGTTAAACAAATTGCAGGCGGAATCCCTCAAGGCTCTATTTTAGATTCTACCTTATATAACATTTTCATGCCCGACATTCCCCAACCAAACGACACTGCTATTGCCATGTACGCTGACGATACCGCCATAATAACTCAAAGCGAAAACATCAACACAGCAGCTTACTACTTACAAGAAAATTTGAACAATCTGGTTATGCAAATGGATCATACAACTTAACCCTTTATTTGGCAACCATCCTAACTTTTGTTTTAAAATTATTCGGAACTGTAAGTAGACTTGTAGTATAGTAAGAAAGTAGATATTATCCTCAAAAGTAGGTAGTTTATTGTGCTTTGTTTACAAAAAAATAACGTTGCTTGTATGCTACATTGCCTATACAAGGTACTATACTTAACTCTAACTATTTATTATGAAATGAAACAAAACAGTTCCCTTTCGGTACAAAACAAAGGACCAACCCATCCATATCACACTGAACTGTTGAAAATCCTGCACGATATCTGCAACGTCCTTTGTTGCCATAAGTTGGCCAGTGACCTATTCCATCATATAGTACATCTTCCACGGGCACAGGGATTACCGGTTTTTTCTTGCTAGGTACTTTTTCTGATGACGGTCGGCCACGTTTACTTTTTCCAGTTGAAATTAGAGCATGGGCAATCATAAGTCGAAACTCTTTCTGACGAGATTTGTTCTTATTAGTCTCGCGACGAAATAATAGCCATGCGTTTATTATGGAGAGATCCAGCATACATCCATGCAATCTGAGATACCAGCGCTTGGATTTCAGTGGTACTCGGTATAATTCGATTAGCATACCCGCTAAATCTACCCCACCCGTGTGTTTATTGTACTCCTGTATAATTCTGGGGCACTGTACATCTACTCTTTTCTTCTCATTTGAATTCCATCGTTTCATGTTACCTATTGGTTCAATACCAACGGAAGAGCTAGCTAAGGTGACAATTTTATTATCAACCCATTTTACTGCTGCAATATCATTATTCTGGTCATACCAGTAGTTCATCGTTCCTCTACCTCCTTTCAGAAGATCACGATCGTTTTTGAATGGACAATCCGTTATTCTGTTCTTTCTCAAAGTTCCTAGTGGATCGATTCCAAACGATTGTTTCAAGTAGACAATTAGCGCAAAGGTGCAAATAAAATTATCAAAAAATACCTTTGCATGTAGTGACCGAGGTATCTGTTTGCATAGAAAGATTACCACTTGTCCACCGATTCCAAATTTCTTTTCTTCCTCATTTAGATTTGTCTGCATACCTTTTCCTGTGTACGTAATGAAGTCATATATAATACCAGACACACCTGCTCGAACAAATATTTTATAGCCCCACTTATGTGGTTTATTTTGGATATATTGTCTCAAATTACCTGCACGGGTACCCTTATATGGTACCATCATTTCGTCCACTGATTGGTTCTGTTCTTGTTCGAGTTTTCTGCAGTTATCTCTTACGGAATCAAGAATAGGGCGTACTTTGAATAGTCGATCTGTAGAATTCTGATTTTCATTGTTATCTACAAAATGTACAAATCTTCGTAACTTCTGAAATCGTTTCAGGCTCATCACATCTGCAACTTTTGGATAGCGAAGCCGTTGATTCCAATAATCGGTGTACGACGGAAATTCAACCACTCCCATTAGCACCAAGAGGCCAATAAATTGCTCTATTTCTTTATCATCCGTAGCTATAGATGTGCCAGTACATTGAGTAAAATACAAGTTAGTTTGCTCACTGATCAAATATATGTTGTTCTTGGAAAAAATTCTATAAAAGTAAGTTAGAGGTGTTGATTCGGCACAGTCAAAATTCTGAGTCACGTTATCAACTTCATTCGGAATCGGAATGTCCATATTCTGCCAGTCAAAATTTTGCATTTGAAAATTATTACATCCTGCATCTCTTTCAACTTCCTGTATAAATCTAGATAAAGGTAGGTCATCCTCAGAATCAAAGTCGTCAATAAGTATGTCATCTGCAACATCCGTTTCTTCTATTACAATGTCCTCCTCTTCAAAACATGTTCCACTCATAGTAGGTAACAGCTGTTTTCTTCCAAGGCCATCTGAGCAATTTTCATCTGAATCACTGTCTGGAGTAAGAATGGTTGACTGGTGGAAAATGACATCTTCATTATCTGATAGATCTGCATCTGATAATTCAGGATTCTCAGGAGGCAATAATATAACTTGTTTTTTTTTTTACTAGTGCCATAAAAAACACTCACATCCATTATTGTAAATACCTAATAAAAAATAAAAATTATTCAGTTGCCTATATTACGCTGGCAAAGTAGCTTACAGGCAACTTACTTTTCAAATGGGTGTGCTAAAACCCAAAACCAATGTAAGGCTAAAAAACCCTATGTGCACTGTCAAACAGAGTCTCTAGAATGCAACACTGAATATTTTGAAATTATCACTGCACTTTTGTAATAAAAACATAAATAAATGCACATGCACCTGACGACATAACCTAAAACACGGCGTTCAACTTCGAACACTTGCACGTATTTGCGTACAGATGCGCCGCAAAATTCTACCGCTTCCACTAGATGATGACTAAGGATGTTGCTTGAGAGCTACTAAGCCTGTACTAACAGCAGTACATAACTGAGGTATAGTAACTCCATTGGAAATACATGTTGCTTGAGAGCAACACTGCCAAATAAAGGGTTTTAAACAGAAAAGCAGATGAGTTGGGGCCGCAATTAAATGATGGGCAAGAATTTTCTTGCAGTAGAAGTTGGGTCGAAAGATTCAAAAAAAGACACAGTATTTGTAGTGGAAAAATTACAGGAGAAGCTGTGAGTGTGAACATGGATACTGTGGAAAACTGGCTGCAAAATGTATGGCCGAAAATCAGGGAAAACTTCAACGACAACAATATATTTAACGCAGATGAAACGGGTTACAAATTTACACCCGACAAGACACTAAAATTGAAGGGAGAGCGGTGCATTGGAGGAAAGTTATCTAAGGAACGGATCACAGTATTGGTATGTGCAAATTTAACTGGCACCGAAAAAAGGAAATTACTCGTGATTGGCAAGGCAAAAAATCCACGCTGTTTTAAAAATATAAAACGCCTTCCAGTTAATTACAAAGCATACAAGGAGGCCTGGATGACGTCGAACCTTTTTACAACTGAATTGCGTCAATGGGATGAAGAATTGCGGCAGAAAAACCGAAACATCTTATTACTTGTTGATAATTGCCCTGCACATCCGGATGTCCAACATTTACAGTTTATTAAATTGGATTTTATGCCTCCAAATACAAGCTCAAAACTTCAACCCATGGATCAGGGTGTTATACATTCCCTAAAAAGTTACTACAGACAATTTCTTCTTTTACGAATAATTAACAGCATTGAAGAAGAACAAGATCAACACGTAAATTTGCTAGATGCTATAAATTTTGTTCATAAAGCCTGGCAAAAGGTAACGACGAACACGATAGCTAATTGCTTCAGACATGGGGGATTTTTTAATACAGAACAAGTACAAGAATATGATGCAGATGACGAGTTGCCCTTGTGCGAGTGGTTGAATAAACAACGTAACAAAGAAAATGATGACTCGCCTGCCTTTATTTTAACGATTGATATGGGCAGATTTTAGGATTGTGACCTTGAAGCTTACATACTTGTGGAAGAAAATATTGCAACTATAAGAATTTTAAGCGACGAGGACATTATTCGAGAAACCAAAAATAAGCAAGTCAAAAAAAATTAGCAGCGACGATGACGACGAATCTGGTTCGGGGAACGATCTTGCCATTCCAGCAGTACAAGAGGCAATTAAGAAAACAAGTGATATTCGCTATTTTCTGCAATCGCGTAATATCCCGGATAGTATATTAAATAGTTTTGCCGAAGTAGATGCTTACATCGACAAACTTTATTCGGCTAATAATACTAAGCAGACAAAAATATCCGATTTTTAAAAATAAATATCTATTAAATACGTGTTTATCGTTCTTACATAAATATTTCTATATTTATTGAACAAATCTAGACGATTATGGATAATAAAGTAAGTTTATAATAACTCGCACATTTTTTGTTGTTGTAACTCTTGGGACGAACTTCGGCTATAACGAACCAATTTTTACAGTCCCTTGAAGTTCATTATAACCGGACTTCAGTGTAGTTCACTTGGTCACCTTGATTTCAACTATTAATTCTTATTACATTAACATTTTCTACATATACAACATTTCTGGCGATTTTTAAATACTTACATGGAACACAAAAAAATGTGTATACTTTAATTCTTTAGGTACAACACAAGAAAAAAAGAATCAAATTTTCTTACTCTACGAATGGTTTTATTTAAGAGTCAGTTGAATTACACATTCCAACCTTCTAGTTACTTCATATAAAATTTTACAAAAAAAAATTACAATCCATAAAGTAATAGTTAAAACATTCTCATCATTTGCTGATGCTTTTAAAACTATGTTCATTTTTCTCCCATGTGTTTATTGATGAAAATATTTTTAACCTAATCTGCTTATATTTTATAATTATTATATAAACCATTTCTCTAATCTTAATTTATGACTAAACTTTTAATGAACTAGTTAATAAACTTCAAGTTGCATTATTCTAGATTAAGACTAAAAAACTGTAAAAACTAGGAAGAGTGTGACTAAAGCGAAGCAGACTATTTTGTAGGATATACTTAAGAACCTCGGTAGGTTGTATATCCAAATGGACTTAGTAACAAAGGTACATGATAATGATCATTGGGTGCTCTACAGTCAAATACAATCTGCAAAAAAAAATTAATTCAATTAACATCCACCTAAATGATATGACTGCATACCTCTATAAAAGGATATAACGTATCCTGTTTCCTAGCTTCAAAAAATCTATCCACATCATAGTGCAGCTTGTATCTGCCTGGGGTGAAGTCCGTCCGTTCCAAAAAATTAGCAAATCTCCCGTCTGGATTAGTAATACCCTCATTAATGTACGTCCAACGGCCCTCGATAAGTTTGTACAAGCTTACTTGAAGCCCAGACACTGGTACGCCCTTAGAAGTGTCAAGCACATGTGTAGAAATAGGTGGTTTCGTGGCAGCCATTGGATTTACAATCTGCTGTCGAAATTGCTACCACAAAAAACAATTGCCTTTACATACCAACGAACCACTACTACACACCAATAAAAAAAACGCATACATTTATAGAGATGTAACATATTAATTTGTGGTAGCCTTAATCATGTTGTACTTAGAAGTTACATTATGCTTGTACGTACAGGGTGTATCAAATTCAGTAGTATACTATTGGAATCTTGGAAATGGTAAGAAATTCAACATTGATTAAATGATGCTTTTGGTTTTAAAAATGCCTATTCTGTTATAATGAAAAACCTGAAATTAGTCCAAGTTTTTCAAATATACATAACTTCCTATTATTTAATATAATTCATAGTACAGTAAATTAATAATAGCAAACGGGAAAAGACTAAAAATAAAATATTCACCAAGACAAGCTAGTGACAATAGGTTTACTATCATTTATTTATTTATTAATTGAAACAAATAAAACTCTAGGAGATTAATTTTACTTATTATTTCCAGATCTTCAGAAATTATTTCAACTTTGTGATTTTAAACAGAACACTCTAAACTCTATTTGTTGAGCATTGAGCTAGATTGCTAGAACGTCAACAAACGCACGTATTTGACTCACCCGAGCGCGCGCTGTGATTGGTCTACGGTAGATAACGCTAATGCCTCATTACTTAAGGAGTAATTGACGCTCAAAACCTTTACTTTGCACTCGTAATTACCGGGTTAAGTTTGTGTGCTTTTTGAGCAGTGCTTATCGGTTTTCGGACTTTAAATGAAATACAATTAATTGTAAAATTGTATAATTCGACGTTATAAGAAAATCCTGAGATTTTACTGACTGACATTGTACAATTTATTGCTAAAACAGTGAGTGTTAGTGTTGTAACAGTAAAAAGAATTTTAAAGGAGCTTCGGGATACTAAAACTTACTCTTCTCCAAAATTTCCTGGAGTTAAAAAAAAACTTTTAGGTGAAATTGATGATGCTGCTCTCTTTGAAATTCGTAAGAAGATACGTGCTATTGTTAAACAAATTGTAATTTTTCTGTACAATATGCGAAACTTATTCCTAAACTTGCATTTCTAAGGGACCGCGGTGGTCTAGTGCGAGAACGCATTGGCCACTCGAGGTCACAGTAAATGCAGTCGCTTCGTTGGGGCGATCGAATCCCGCCTGGGGCGACCGCATTTGCTTAGTTAAGTTTAGGGTGCATGTTGCATGAATGTTTAGTATGTAAGGGACGCCCGCACCCCCCCTGAAGTAATGCGAAAGCGGTTCGGGGGGGGGGACGGTAGTATGAATGAGTGAGAAAAAAAAACTTGCATTTCTGAGCTTGGTAAATTTCTGTGTAGCTTCACGAATTTTTTTTCGGAACGAAATACCAACCATAAATAAAATTTTGACGGTCCTTAACAATGATGACCAATTGCAGAGTTTTAAGAGGTCGACTTATATGGAATATTAAAAAAATTAAATTTTAAATGTTCAACTCGCTGCCATCAATCCATATTAATGGATAGAGAAGATATTACTGCGTGGCGTTGAAATTATCTTAAAACTATCCGAAAATGTCGGGAAGCAGGTCGAGTAATTTTTTATACCGATGAAACTTGGGTAAATGCCGGTAAGTTTCGCTTGACTCGTTAAAGGAAAATTACTTCTGACTAAACGGTAAATAGTTTGCCATTAGTAAAACACAGCGGATAATTATTATTATGTTATATTAATTGTTAATAATTAAGTGTTTATTATTCCTTTAATTAATGGATTGGAGGATTTAACATGATGCACCTATTTGTCAACCACGCATTGGACTACTTAACAGCGGATTGCTTTTACGTCAATATTTGGAATGCAGATGTCTCCAAGTGCATAAAACACCTTTACTTAAAAAAAATGATTCTTTTCAGAACCACCAATTCTTCTAAAAAAGAATTCTGACGGCGCGAACGTTAATTTAGAAACGAAGGGAATATTACATAAATACATACGGTAAATCAACGCACCTGTCAAGCGTTTGTTTACGTTCTAGCTCAATGCTAAAAAAATAGAGTTTATACATATAATTTATTCTAATAAATCCTCTTGTAGGATGTAGATTCCTAGCAGTACACAATATCAAAAAATAAGTATAACAATCCACTCCCCAACAGAAGTTACAGATATTGAGACTATAGAAGAATTATGTGACACATTGTACAGAGAACTGGAAAATACCAATATATGCTCTGAAGATGGCAGCAGGAAACTGCATACCTCAAATGGAAAAAGAGATCATATATCAACACGCTATTTGAAGATGTAGTTTGCACGCAAAATCAAATGAAAATGGCAGACTGCTCCTACAGCTTGCTACACACAAAAGCATGAAAATAGGCGGCACACATTTTCAATACAAACAAATACATCTAAAAACGTAGTTGACACTGAATAAGAAGCAAATAAACCAGATTGATCACATCCTAGTAGGAGAGCGGAACTGGAGATGTATTACAGATACAAGATGCTATACAGGACTAGAGCAGTCTCTGATCATTTTATGGTGAGAGCAAAATTACAGCAGATTATTCAAATTAACAATAAGACAACACAGAAAACAAAAAAGCGTGTAAGAATTGATTTTGAAAACAAAGAAGCGCGGGGACAATTAACAACCACAATAGAAAACATTTGAAGCGAGTGTGTACACATCAGGGTATTGAAGAAAATAGTAACAACCACAAAGAAAGCAGCAGAGGAACAGGAACATAGTCCTGAAAGCAGGAGGCGTGGATGGTATAATGGAAGTGTGCTGGTGAGTAGTCGAGAAGAGAGAAGAAGCATGAAAAAACATGCTACAAATTAAAACAACAAGACAATATATAAAATTCAAAGAAAAATATGCAAACGAACCTTACGAAACAGGAAGAGAAAGAACAACATGGAACTGCTTGCAGATACAGAAAATAACTTTAACAAAAGGGATATCAGAAAGTTTCATAATGGAATTAAAGGAGCAAAAAAAGGGATGTAGTACAAAAACAACCTATTCCAAAGACAAACAGGGGAATCGAATTGGAGGAGAAAAAATGCTAGTAAGATGGGCAGATTACTTCGAAGAGCTATTGGGTGGTGAAGGTAATGGAGATGGGGATGTACATAGAATAAATACAAAGGAAGTAAATGTGGAAGAAGAGAAAGAACTGGATATTCAAAAAATAGAAGGAATAATTAACAAATTGAGCAACAATAAGAATCATGGAGAGGATGGGATAACAACCGAAATGCTGAACTATGGTGGTGATAATGTGAAAGAAAAATACAACTGGAAAAAAAGGAGATGCCAAGGCCTTGGGGTAAGACTATAATATGTCCAATACATAAAAATAGAACCAGCTAATATGTGAGAACTATAGAGGCATTAATTTTCTAAACATCATGTACAAAATATTAACTTATAAAAGTACAGTGAAGATTTAATAGGCGAACATCTGAGCGGATTCAGAGAAGAAGGAGCAGGCCCAAGAAGGAACTGCAACAAGATTTGGAAAGATTAAAGATAAATAGAGGGGAAGAGTGTTCTATTTAAAATATGAAAGTTTTTTTTGTGACCATTTAGGGAAACTGAACATGTTAAATGTTTTTAATATAATTGCTTTTAGTATATATCAATCAGCTAGGGTTCTATTGGTTTCAATTTATAAATACAACATGGGATAAACATATTTTATTGACAACCAGTAGCTAAATCATTTAAATAAATTTATATTGTTTATTTTACTAAATATTTAGTATACTTTAATAATCACATCTAATACTAAGTTTTATGATTATCTACAAATAAATTAAATTTGACAATGGGAGAGAAAACAGATGGAGAATTAACTGCAACCACATACTGATGGACCTTTATAAAGAAATAGACCTGGTTTACATAAAAATACGACTACAATGTGCAGGGCATGTGAAACACATTGAAGAAAGGATTATTCCCTCAAAGGAACCATGGTAGCCAGTAAAGTAGGTACAAATTTTTAGTAACAAATGTTTGAATCCCTACTTAAATGCGATTACCAGTCAGCAGGTACCATGTAATCTCTGAACAATAGCGTTGGTGCTTGCTGATGTGGTCAGGGCCGCATTTAACTTTCTTGGCAATGGCAGTAAAATTCGGCGATGCAACTTTTTATCGAAACTGAGTATAATTATAATATATATTATAAAATGTTATAATAAAAGTAGATCAAATTTAAATTATCGAATGACCAACCATCTATTCCCTGAATATTGTTAAATATCTTAACGTTACAATGAGTGCTGTTGTCCACTAACGATGTATGATAATATGAATCATTTGTTTTCGAAAGGATGCTAATTTGTTTATTGTTCTGGGTAAATTCAGTCGTAATTTTTATCAGTCACAGTTACATCATGGCTTGCTGAATATCTTTCGAAAGCGTCTATAATAATCAAATTATGGAAATTGCAAGAAGTGATACCGACAAAGACATAGATGTTATAAAGAGTAGTAGTAAAAGTGAAAATATAAATTTAAGTGCAACATGCCAGAATCTTCCCGTTGAAGGGCAGCAAATAGTTTTAAACATTTATAAAAACTTAAATCCAAACTCGGGCAGCCAGTACAGCATTGTAAAACGTGTTGCAGAATTGACACAAGTCCCCTATGGCCTATAGTACAGCGAGAAAAATTATAAACAAAGGGCATGTTACACACCGCAAGAAAAAAACTTCTCGGAAATTTTCTAGGATTCATGTAGGAATCCGGGAAACCGTAAGAGATACTATTTATAATTGTTATAAAAAGAAATTACTTCCGACCATAAAAGAAATATTTCAAGAAATTGGATCAAAATAAATGCACTTTCCTTACAAAAGTCCAGAAACATTATGGTGTTTGATAACAGGTATGGGATTTAAATATAAGTTATATATAATGGAAAGCGATCGCATTGTATGGTTAGGGGATGAATACCTTAAGATGATTAATTTATACCGTAGACAAAATCGCTCAATAATTTGGTTAGATGAAACATGGTATGATACTCATAACGTCATCAGAAAAGGTTGGACTGATAATTCAACGAAATCCGTTATAGATGCTCTACTTCTAGAGGAAAGCGCACAATTATTATCCATGCTGGTAGTGAAAATGGTTTTGTTAACAACTGTTTGAAATTATCAGCAAAAAACATTAGCAGTTCCAACGCAGATTACCACCCAGACATGAACGCCGAAATGCTTGAAGATTGGTTTTGCACATTTTTACTTCCCAACATTTCAGGCAAATTAAAAAGATACCCAACCAAAGTATTAAAAAAAGCACGTATTATATACATTTTAAATGAAAATAATGTGAAAAGTAAACCAGCTTTGTTAAAACGAATAGAAGAACAGAATTTTATAACATCATATTTCTTTGATGAAAGTGCCTTTGCAAGCGGCCATAATGTTTTGAAAGTACCCCCTCTACTTTTCTTCTAGGTTAAGCGACAATGTTCTGGGTCTTATCAGAGATGCTGCTTGTGAAATTGATAAACATTGGAAAAATTGCGTGGAACACAATAAGATTGAACAGAAGTATGCTCCAAAAATATGAAATGAAACCTTTAATAATACATTTAGGAGCTGATTCATCTTCTGATACCTCAGAATGTTGTGACATCGAGTCTGAGTAAATTAAACAAATAAAAGGGTGTGACGATAGATCGCCTCCTCGTGGTGCACCCTGGGCAACGTCATTAGACAGCTAAAGATCTATCAAAACAAGTGTCTGCCGAACTGTTGAAATATACCTCTCGGCAAAGAGTGCAAGATGAACCCTCCAACTTCAAACGGTCCTTATCAGAACCCTAAGACAAAGGATATCGGCCAACAAATCCGAATCCTGCAGATAAACGTGGAAAGCATAAGCAAAGCAAAAAGCGAATATTTATCTAAGCTAGCTATTCACGAAAACATAGACATGATACTAACACAGGAGACACGTATAGAGAACGAAGAACAGCTTTTAAGAAAAGGCCAAATCCACGGCTATATTGTAGCCGGTGTAATATACCACTCAATATACGGAATGGCTACTTATATTAAAAACGATGTTAAACACTGGACGTATATATCAAGTAATAGTAATAACAAAATATTTACCATAGACTGCAGCATACACAACATAAAAATTCGGAACATCTATAAACCACCGAATAATAAGTGGCCTCCCGAAGTACTTACCCCAATAGAACATCATGGAATCATAATGGGTGATTTCAATAGCCACCACAGCCAATGGGGATACAATGAAGACGATGAAAATGGCATCAAACTTCTTCACTGGACAAGTGAACAACATCTTTCCCTTATATTCGACGGTAAAGACAAACGAACGTTTCGATCAGCACGGTGGAACCGAGACTATAACCCGGATCTATGTTTCGTTACTAAAAACGACAATGGGCAAACCCTCCCGACGTCACGACGAGTATTAGATGTATTTCTACGCAGCCAACATAGGCCGGTTGTTGCTACTATAGGCATTCAAATACCGATTGTTAGATCAACACCCAAAGCACGATGGAATTTCCGGAAAGCAGACTGGAAATTATTCTCCCAAAAGCTTGACGCTAATGTGAGGTGGATTAAACCCAAAATTGAAAACTACGGCAGATTTGTAAAAATAGTAATAAGCACGGCTAAAAAGTGCATACCCCGAGGACACCGCAAGGAATACATCCCATGCGGGACTGAAGAAAGTACACGTCTGTTTGAAGAACTTGAACATAATTATAATGAGGAAGTAGCTGCGGAATTGGTCGAATCTCTCGATAATGCCCGAAGAGAGAGATGGAAAACCACGGTTGAGAACTTGGATTTCAAAAACTCTAGCCGCCAAGCATGATCTCTTTTGCAGAAACTTGGATCCAGTACTCATTATCACAAACGAAAGGCAAAAGTAACACCAAATGCAATAGCCAACCGCATCTTGGAACTATGAAGAGCGCCCTCAGACAGAAGTACT
>JABXWE010002198.1:0-57032 GCA_014611495.1 Limonius californicus | reverse complement strand
GAATGCACAACTGTGTTCGCACTGGCTCCTGCTTGACTACTGCACGTGGCAGTCGCTGCCCGGGCCACCAAGGTCGCTGGTATCCGAAAGCTTGTGGCAGCGCCGCACAGCAGTGGCAATGGGTCGCGGCTGCCGGGCCGTGACTGCCAGAGGTCGAGACTGCTTAGATCCGAATGCTACCTTAACTAATATAAACCACTAACCAGTGCAATTATCGCAGTCTTTTAAATCTTGCGACAAAACCATTCTCGCCATTTTTCAAAATTAATTATTTGACACCTCTATAACTGTCAAATATTTATTAAATAAATAATAAAGTAAAAAATACAGTAATCTAATATAATGTTTATTTATTTCTAAGGTTTAAATACTCTTCTAAAGCATAGAAGGCATTTTCCGTTAAAAAAGTTTTGAACTGTCCATTAAACGTCTTTTCATTTATGATATTTTTAAGATTTCTAGGCAGTTTATTATACAGAGAGGTACAGCAGTATCTTGGAGACTTTTTGTATAAGCTTAAATTATAGTAACCTATCTGAAGGTTATTACAGGATCTGGTGCTGTAAGTGTGATTATCATTTACAAGAGGGAAGTTCTTAGGGTTCTTTCTTACATATAGGACGCACTTTTGTATAAATATGGATGTTAACGTTAGTATACGATTATTCTGAAAAATTGGTCGGCAATGTTCTCTTGGTGAAAGGTCGAACATCATTCGAATTATTCTTTTTTGAAGTATAAACACTCTACCTACGTCTACGGAAATGAAAACAAACAATTCCTTGATTGAGGAGCACTGCAAATCACGCACTTTCGCACCATTTTAGATTAAAATTAAAAATTTCAATAACACAAAACGTTTCCACATTTGCAGGTTATGCGCTGTTCTTGTGACTTTCTCACTGACAGTTTAATTTGTGTAATTCTAGCCATACGTCAACAGCAACTGCCAATATTGAAAAGGGTACAAGTAAAACAACATTATTGGATGTCATGCAACGGCAAACGAGACAGATAAAAAAAAGTTTGTTGGGATCCTTACAACAGTGACGTACCTAGTTTCTTATGGAGTAGTATTATCCATGTAAATGTGTATGATCTAAGGTTTAAGCATATGGTTAGATGTGTCAAACATTTATACCACGGTTATAAAAGAATGGGAACATGATATAAAAATGTTATCAATAATAATAATATATTAAAGACTGTTTATACAGGGTGTATTAAAACGTGCGGATAATATTTACACCACGCTATTCTACGTTGAAAAACAAGCAAAAAACTCTAATACAATTTTAGCATTAACTCTTTGGTTAAGGAGTTATTAATGCCCAAACTTTGAAATTATTTTCGAATTTGGTTGAGAAATCGATTTAAATAGTATCAGCAACATATCGTTCAACAATTAAAATAAGTAATCAAATATAATTTATAACATTTCGGTAATTAGTTTACGTTTAATTTAATATTTAAAAATGAAAAATCTTCGCGATTTATAGTTTTGGAAGACATTGCAACTATGCATCATAGGTTGGGTTGATTTTTAAAATGTAATAGTAAAAATTTGATAGCTCGATATATGACTGACGGATTGATTATTTGTCATTTTTGACACTTGAAAAAGTCACTTTTCTAATATTTTCGTAAAAGTTCTGCTTCACTCATTATTTATTAGTTATTCGCTGATATCATTGTTCTAAGTTACTTTGTTCCTTGTTTGTTTCTTCTGTTTTGTGTTTTTGGTTTTGAGAAAAATCATGGCATACAGTTTTCCTGAGTACGCAGATATGTATTTGATATTAGGCGAATGTGGCGGTAATTTTCATCGAGCTTCAAATTTATATGCCCAACGTTATGTACACAGGAGACATCCTAATGCTCATGTTATTCAAAGACTAGATCAGCGCTTAAGGAAGAATGGAACCTGTGCAGGGAGTTGGTGGAAGACCACGACATGTATGACAACCCGAAATAGAAGAGAACATCTTACAGGTATTTGAAGACGAACCTCGACAAAGTACCCATTCTGTAGCTCAAAGACTTGATATGAGCCATACTGCTGTACATTGAGTGTTAAGAGAAAATCTCTTACCTCCGTTCCACTTCCAGCGAGTCCATAGGTTGCTTCTGGAAGCTTATCCGCGACGGATAGAGTTTTGCAGATGGTTATTACGGCAACAAGTAGTCAACCCGGCTTTCATTGAAAACATTTTATGAACAGATGAAGCCTCATTTACCCGTAACGGAATATTTAATATGCACAATATGCACCACTGGACCGAAGAAAACCCTCATGTCTTGCAGCAAACTAATCACCAGTTTAGATTCAGCGTCAATGTATGGGCTGGAATTATCGGAAATAGACTAATAGACCCACACATTTTGCCCCGACCTAAATGTCCTAGATTTTTTCTTTTGGGGCATTTTAAAAGCTCTTGTTTATATATATCAAGGACTTTAACCGCAAGCAGTTATGGCTGCTTATTTCGTAAGTCTTCATAATCCTTCGGTTTGGGATGGATTGGTTCCCGTATTTCACTATCTTTTACTCTAGTAGGTTCATGTTGGTCTTGGCTTCATCTGCTATTTTTGCTCATTCTTTCCTATCATGACATTTCTCCTTCCATCTCTTTATCCCTATCTTCTTTAAATCGTCTTCAACATCGTTCAGCCATCTTATCCTGGGTCTCTCCCGCCTTCTTGCTTCTGTTGGTGTCCATTCTGTCACTATTCTTATTGCTCTTTTTTTGTCGGCCCTCATTACGTGTCCTAGCCATTTTATCCTTTGTGATTTAATACACAGGGAATTTTTCTTTTTAGTATACATAGCCTATGTATACTTTTAAAAGAAACGCGTCAATTTCGCCTATTGTGCAGGCAATCAACTATACAGACAACTCAAGCATGCTGTGACCACAGCAATCAAATTAATTCAATGCTAAAAAAAGAAAATTTAAATCAGAGGGATGCGTAATAAATTCCCATAAAATAAAAACTGAAAGTAATCACGTTTTAACCGAAGAAATGAAATGAAATATTTTATGCTACGTTGAATAATAATAATTAAAAAAAAATTGCGATCGCCGGGAATTGAACTCGGATCAACTGCTTGGAAGGCAGCTATGCTGACCTTTACACCACTTTGCCGCTGACGTATGTGTTTTGTACAAAAGAAATATAATGTGCACGGACCTTACGGAAACATCACCCTGTCGATTTTTATATTTAATAAATAAGTCATCATCTGCGTCCTATATATCTACAAGGTGAAATACTTATTTAATATAAACACAGCATCAACATAACCTTCATACTCAAATAATTCACAACAGTGACGTTTGTTTCTGATTTTTAGTTGTCGGTATAATTGGTTGCATACACAATAATCGAAATTGACGCGTTTCTTTTAAAAGTATACATAGGCAATGTATACTATAAAGAAAAATTCCCTGTATGTAATGATATCTTCTCCTTGCATTTGCTCTCGTATTTCAAAATTCATTCTCGATCTAAGTTCGTTTTCTTCTGTACGTGTTGGTCCCATTATTCTTCTTAGTATCTTCCTTTCGAAAACTCCTAAATCTTCCTCTTCTTTTTCGGTCATTGTCCATGTTTCGTTGCGTACGTCACCACCGACCGGTCTGATAAGGGTTTTATATACTTGTATTTTCGCTTTCATGCTTAGGTGCCTCGTATTTAAATACTTTTTGTTTGCATAGTATGTTTTATACCCCGCCTGTATTCTCTGTTTTGTCTTTTCGTTTCCTCTTTCGTTTTTGTTATATATTCCTGATCCTAGATATTTAAATTTCTTAAAAAATGTCTCCTTAAATCTAATGAACCGAAAAAACTCTGCACATGATAGTTTTAAATCAAAACTCACACAAAGTTCTGTTTTGACAAGATCAACTCCAATTCTGTTTCTCTTAGGAGTCCAGAAATGTTAATAATGCTGAAAATTCATTCAACAAAACAATCTCCAGGGCAAAAACACTCTGAACCGCTTTACGAAGCTGCAGGGACTTTAAAGTAGGTAAACCATCTTTGTCTAGAAAATATGTGCACCACTTTCCTGTGGCAAAATTTCTTTCAGGAGACAGATTTCATCAAAAAGTTAATCTTTATCCAGCGGACGTCCTATCAATTGTCCAATAATTACAACTTCCTCAAGTGTGGGTGGAGATTTATCATGTAGTAAATATTATATCTGTTTAAATGGGGAATTTTCATAGTTTAACAATTTTTCCAGGCAAGAGCTCTTAGGGCTTCCTTCATAAAATTTTAGACTTCTCCTTCCTTTAAATTTTTCAAGCCCCTGCTGATCACCAAAAAAATGTTTATCTAGTCTTGTCTTCACACCTTTTTTGAGATCAGCCGTAACAGAGTATACATCACATGCAGAAGTATCATTAATCTCCAGAATCAAACTAGTTTGTAACGATTTTCGCGCCTAATGGAAGGCAACCCTTTTTACATTAAGTACAATTCGAAGGTTACTCTCCATTATAACCCGCGTAGTATTAGAGTTTCTGAAATTTAGGGGGGAAGAGAAAAATTTCGAACGAGAAGGTTCGGAACAAGAGACTTGAGTATTGACGGTTGCCCGGACGTATATGTGCTAGTGATTTAATTTTTGGGTAAATCGTTATCAATTTGGAAATTAATTTTCCGATTTAAAAGTCACGGCACGGGAGTTGTATCCTCTGGTAGAGGAAGTACAGGGACTCCAGGAATTTAAAATTCCAATCTAGAGATTCTTCCGGTCAAGAAGATATTCTTTGGTATGCCAGTTCCCATCAACTGGTGAGTTGTTAATTAGAGAAAAATTTGCTCAGTCTTAAATCTTCTCCGAACTTTAATTCTAATATCAGAAGATTTAATCTAGGCAAAGTCGCACGGGTGGAAAACCGTAATTAAAATCCAAAAGATTCTAAGTTCGACCATTTGGCCCAATTGATAAGCAGGCTCGACGAGTTACCTTGGGACAATGGTTTGTCACAGACAGAGCAGGCACGCCTGGAGCCGGTAATAAAGAATCTGGAGTACAGTTGCAGCGATAGCCGGTCCTATTTTAAAAGGGAAGTGAAACAAAATTTTGTTTATACTTAAATTTCTTTTTAACTTGTCCGTTGATATTTATAATTTCGTTAACTAAGATTAAGAATTAATTTATTCATTGATGTTGTGTCATTGAACTATAATTTGTTTCAGTCTCGCCCAATTTACTTCGTGTTATGTTATTCTCCGAGAACGTAAAACTGGGACTGCTAATTTAATTTGCTTTGTATCGAAGAATTCGAATTGTGGGTTTGTGTCATTTATTAATTAAATGAGGTTTTGGTTGCAACTTGTCTTTTCTTTTACGATGAAATATCTGAAACTAAGTCTACATAAAGCATAGATAGGAGATATAAAGGTAGGTGATTAGATATAGTGGAGTCCGACTTCTCATTTTACACCTCGGACGATGTTAGTAAATTATAAGTCGGTGGCGCCTATAAATTAATTGTTGGAACCTATTCCTTCTTCGATTGGGTTTCCGGGACACTAACATCTGTCAACTTGTTAATTTTCTACCTAAGCAGTGGCGTAGTTGCGAGCTTGTGTTTGTAATACAACCAATATTTTTTATGTAAGAAAGAACATCGGCGTGACAAGTTATTGGAAACAGAGAAAGGACATGATGAAAAAAATAGAGGTAGCACTCAGCAATGGTAGCTTCTGCTTTGTCACTTAAGGCACTTTCTTTATCGCCAATGAACCCCCAGATAGTCCTGTCACAATTTTCCTGAATCTTTTTCGAAAAATACGCTTTTATTTCTTCCCAGTTAAGTAGAAGATTTCATGTTACTTTTGCGGTACATACTCAAAACGTTCTTTGACCTCAGTAACATTTTTGGCACTATGTGGAATGTGTTGAATACTACAAAGCTGCATTGTGAACTATATGACAGTGACAATCAGATAATTATTATTTGGTTGAAATTTAAGTAGTTTCTGAAAAACAGAACAGTTCTTTCCATAGTTTACAGATGCATTGTCTGGCTATATGCTACAAAATGTTTTATTTCCAAGTCAAGTTTCCTAAGAGCTTCAGTTATAGATTCATTTGGTTCCTCATAAAAATCAAGCAAATATTTATTCACTCCAGATGTTTCTCACCAAATTAGTTAATTTTATTTATTATACGAGAGCATAGCAAGAAATTTGGTCTAAATTATGTACCAACAATTGAATAAAACAGAATGGATATGGTTTTAACGTTTTTATAACGTAATATCATTCAAATCTATCAATGACGAATTTAAAAAGTCAGTAATATTCAGGATAATCCCTTTAAACAAAGGTAAGTTAAGTTTGCTCTTAGTAAATCAAACATCAAGTATGTTTGAAACTAATTTTAGATTACTGTATTTCCTATAAACTTTTTTCATAGCACTTCTTAAAGTTTGAAACATTCAAGCAGATATCAAAGAATTGCCTTTAAATCAATACGCTACATAATTATCATAAAAATTAAAACTTTCAACACAAGACATTTTATAATGAAAAGTGATAATATAAAAATGCATCTAGGGGTATTTACACCTAATGCTTACCAATTGGAATAGCAAATGAAATTCCAGCTGTAACTTTCATGCTGTTTACACCGATTGCTTCCCCATCTAAATTAACCAGGGGCCCCCCTGAATTGCCAAACGTGATTGCTGCATCTGTTTGGATATACACCATATCCTTGCCCCGCAAACCCAACTCTTCTGAACCTCTGTGTGTAGAGCTTACCTAAAAATAATTATTTTAACGTTGTTCAACCAAAAAATCTCCTTATACTTACCACACCTGAAGTCACTGTATTACTCAAAGCTAAAGGGCTCCCAATGGCAACCACGAATTCTCCAGGCCGTAATTCTGATGAGTTGCCAAGTTTCATAACAGGTAAGTTTCTGGCCGGTATTCTGACTGTTGCTAAATCACTCTGCAGGTCAACATTTTCAACAACACCGTTGTAAATTGTACCATTCTGAAGTCGCACTTCAACCTTAGCATGGGGTTTACTGGTAACTACATGTGCATTTGTAACTATTAAGCCATCTTCCTTGATAATGAAGCCAGACCCATTTGAAATTGTCACTGGTTTTCCAGAGAAAAAGTCAAGCCGTCTTGCATCTTTAATTTCAATATAAACTACAGCACCAGCCGATGTTTCTACAACATCCGCTATAAAATTGAAGTTCTTTCGTTTGCTTGTGGCGGCTTGAACACTTGGTAGCATCTGAACATCTTTCAAGAGTTTATAACCGATTAGGCTTGAAGCAATGAAAAATATATATTTGTATTTCCCACTTGTGATTTTATCTTGTTCATAATTGGCACGATACGAAGCTTGGGTTAAGTAGTAGGTTGCCTGTTTATTCTTATTAAAGAACAATACAACTGAGTTTTTATAGTTTACTTGGCGAATTAAATTTCTGATAAGTGACATTCTAGATTAAACAAATAGTAAGTGAAAAATGAAAATGTATAAAGTACTACAAATATTATACAAAGTTTTCATTCCATTTATAACATACTGTTGGATTAGGAGTAATGGGTAATTTTAACTAAATTTCCATTTTATGAAGTTATTACTAATATTAGGTTATGTTACGTGAAAACGTCAGTTTGCCATTTGAAATTGACAATTGCAATAGAAGGGTTGTATCTTAGATGAATTAGTAGGTGCTGCCATCTGTGGCAATTTATTGCAACTACTAATGTAGCATTAAATTTAAATACTAAGGCAATTTATTTTAATAAGTATTATTAGATAAGTTAGGTTTAACTAGACTTAAGACAACACGCCATAAAACATTTATATTATATATACATTGATTTAAAAAAAATCAATTAATATGAAACAGTGGCGGCTCGTGAGTTAAGAAAGAGGGTGGACACAAGAAAAAACTTACCTATTTTTTGTACATAAAATCCATTCTCCTATTTTTCATGCTGGAAAAGACGTCTGTGACTTTGTTGTCAAAATCCGGGATAGACTGGACGAACTTCTTTTCTATTGATAGGACCGCCAATGCGTTCAGTCGATCTTTTTGCACACAATTAACTTCCATCATTGAAAAAACGTCACTTTCGTCTTTGAATTCAAACGCGCGATTGCGCGAAAACAGCGCTCCAAAGTGCAAATTCAAACGTGGACTGCAAACGGGAACAATCTGCTCAGTGCCCCATTCGCCTGGTATATCGTATATAGCGAAGATAACCGATAGGCAACCGAATCATCCTCTAAATAGGTACAAATCAGAGCGTGTTAGCCGCGCCTTTGGTGCGGAAGGAAAATTCGATATCATCGTTAAAATAATTAAATTAAAATAATGCACTGAATTACATGCGAATTTCTTTCTGTGTTCATCTTGGTGGTTGGGTGGGCACGTGCCCTTGTGCCCTTTAGTACAAGCCGCCACTGATATGAAATATAAAACCTGTGTTTTTATTACACATTTTCGTCAACGTCAACTTTCCTACCTACTCCTTTACTTTCGTTTTAGTAGATGTCGCCCTTTATCAATGGCACCAAAACACTATTTCAAAGTTAATATCTTTTTTTTTTATTATTTTAATCCTTAATTAAAGTTCTTTGGAAGATTATGAGCCGGCCGTGGGCTAGTCGTTAGCGCATTAGACTTCTAAGCTGAAGGTCGTGGTTTCAATTCGCAGTACCGGAACATCGGATTTTTAACGGCCGTTCTCCCTTACGAAGCAATGGCAAATCAGCGAGGTATTCTGCCTAGTAAATCTTCCCTGGAGTAGAAGTGTTTACACTACCCGTGCTTCGGAGCCCACGTTAAGCTGTAGGTCCTCTATGTCTGTGGCACTATAAACGCGCAACATAGGCGTAGGAGAGAAGATCGTAGGTCTCGTAAGAGATAAAGTACTCGAGGAGAGAGAAAATTATTTTAATTAGTTGTTGAAAAATATATTAACGTGTGCTAAACATCGTAGGCAGTGGTAAGAGATTTCCAAACAATTTACTGTTTTATGGGCGTTAAATACAATAGGTACAATAATGTAGTAATTTTAATTGCCCAGTGATACTGGACGATGGTCCATACCATTCGATACTTGTTGGTAATGTATTCACTTTTATTACTCGTTAAGTTTGAAATAAGGGAATGGTATAGTGAAAATGTGGTTGATTCTGATTGGAGCAGTAAGGTAGTAGGTATAGAATCCATGGCACGGAACAAAAACATTTTTGGTTTGCAAGAATTACAAAACAAAGTGTATTATAAGCAGTTCATATACAGTTGGGGGGAGTGATGTGCTTAGATTACCCCCAAGTCAATGTCTGTATAATTCTATTAAAAGTAGGAGATTTTTTTATTTAAATTTTGATAAACAAATATGACAAAATGGCATTCACCACTATGAATTACTTATTTAGGATGATATTCCAGCTGATACAATTTCGTTGGGACACTATCGGCTATACAATTTTGTGACTTCAAATCAAGGTAAAAATGATGTCCCAGGTCACCAATCGGGTTTATGAATATTTTTGCATATTCTAAGTTAAAATTTATAATTGTATGGTAAAACTTTATGGAATAAAATGGTATATTGTCTAGCATATGTATGTTATAATTCTAGAAAGAAGAAAATCGCTAATGAGCATTAGTTGTATTTTGCAATGATTGTTCCCTACATCAGTAATTGCTAAATCGGAGTTGTTGTACTGATAAATATTGCAAATTGTAAGTGTCACAAGTGCAGAAAAGTAATCCAATTATACTAATTTTCATCTCCACTTCAATAACGATTTGCAGAAAGCACCGAAACGGTGGTTGCTTACGTTGGAGTACTGTACTCTATGAAACAGCAGTCATTATTTTGAATTACCAGATGAAGAGTTTTTAAAATTTTTCCAAATGCAAAAAATATTGTTTTATACAAGAAATGTAAGAATCTTCAGTAAATAATTTGCGGAACACAAAGGTGGTCGCTAGTTTAAATTTTGATGGTCAGGGGTCCTATCAAACGGAAATTGGCTAGAACCTAAATTTATCAGTGAGTTAGGCCCAAGGGCGATTCTAGGGGGTGGGGGTCAAGGTGATGCAGCTGCCCCCCCTTCCAAGGTGGAAAACATTTAAAATGAAACAGAAAAAATATAAACAACCAATTTCTGAAAAATTGATTAATAGTTTGCTTGTTGGTATGTTAACATGGCTTACAAGCACTATCGGTGAAAATAGGTTAAATGGGTTAGCCATGCTAAGCATTCATCGTTAATGGGTTTTCGCAAACAAGGAACAATTAGTGGAAGCTGTAGTTAGACAATTTGCAACTAATCCTCGCAAGCTAGGTACTGTTAAAAAATTAAATTTACTAATAAATAGTGTTTTTCTTTTGTAATTGTGTATTATTGCATGCCTAAATGTTCAAAGAAGGGCCAGGGTCGGACTAGCTATACATTATGTATATAAAGACAGGGCTTCGAGACGCCCGAACCTGATGGTCGAGCCGTCACTGAGTACGATTATTAATTTGGTTATAGAGTTGAGAAAGTCCCAAAAATGTTGATTTTCACTTGATGGCCGGAGGGAAGAGAGGAAAAGACGACAGATGTGATTATATCACTGTCAATCCAAATAATAAAACAAAGAACTAAACATTACACCAAACTACATCATTGGGATTTTTTTGGAACAACGGCAAACTAATTTTTTAATCCACCTAGAACAAATAAACTAAGGTACATAGTTTTGGTTGGAACGGCGAATCTTCGGTGATACGTTAAAGACGTAACGGGGTTAATTTTCTCTTCAGAAAACAATACGAGAAACCACGCGGTATTTTCAATTAAATTATTGACCCAAGCATGTATTTTATCCAACTTTACCTTGGAGCTTTATTGCGAGAAAATGTTAAAACTTTAAATTACAGGAGCAATTTTTAACCCCACTTTATTTTCACTGATCACAAAAAGTCAGCACGCCTCTACTTACCGTATTAGGCCTTTTTTTTTTGTTTAAAGCAGCCCAAAATAAGCCAGCCGGCACTGATTCCTAGAACAAAGTTCGACTTCAAAAATGCTGCATACCAGTGATAACTTTCGGGATAACAAAAGGTGGCGTAAGATGCTCTATTTGCGAAGTAGTGCAACGAATCTACCAAACGTTCAAATTCAAAAGTGGGAAAACCAGATGAACATGACAACGAATTAGGAAATTGTGGGTGGTTGTTTGCAGGACAAATTATTATATGCTGCATGGTAATCCTAGGGAATCACTTCCAAGCCGTAATCGACGTTTGGTTCAGAAAGCGAGTGCTCTGCTAACTCAGCTATTATCACACTCAACCGTACATACGTGAAGATAATTAAGAATACATCTAAAAACAACTTCAAAAACATTAAATTGTGAAATAAAAGATTAGAAGAGTGCCCACGAACTAAAAGGTTAAGGCAGATTGAGATATGTCGCTTGTCCCTAATTCTTTTGAATGTGTTTTCTTAGAGCCCAAGGAAAATGGCAAAATAGTGCAGAAAAACGGAACTAAAAGTATATCAGCTGAGCAGTATAAGAATAAGATGTGTATATCTAAGGAAATTTAATAAAACTATGTTCTGACTGCAAGTACCTGGCGATGACTATAGCACGACAAAGCATATTTGAAAAATATTATGAAAAAGCCGGAAATACAATTCAACAACTGGCTCCTGTATTATGGAATAAAAAATAAGACAAGGACTGTGTGGTATACATCCACCAGTCAAAAAATCTTTCAATAGTATGGTTAATAAATAAAGATATATAAAAATCCGCCCTCGGGGGAGCCTGTAACCCTTAGAGGGCGCGTCCCCAGGTGGCGGATAGGGGAAGGCCCTCCAGATATGGAGGGTAGGAGGGAAATAAAATACCTTCCGCGGACCAACAGGCCTGGAGGGCAGCAGTAGCTACCAGTAAGGAGTTAAGGCGGAGAGGATGGACCTCGGTACGACTTAGCAACCGTCCATATTGTGGACGAAGGTAACATATTGCCCAACCGGCCACAATACTGCGATGAGGAAGGCAACGGAAAACCACCTCATTAAATTTTTCTTGTACAATCATCTGGCTGAAAACACACAAACCACGGCCCTCAGTCTCCAACAAATAAATACCATCCTAGAACTAACAAAAAAACGTGATGTGACATTAATAATTGGCGATTTCAACGCCAAAATCGGTAAAGGAAGGAGCGAGGAACATGTCGGTGAGCTCGGTCTGGGAAAAACGGAACGAGGGGACAGACTGATCCAGTGCTGTCAAGAAAAAGAGCTAATACCTAGTGGCCAACACATTCTTTAAGCTACCCCCGAGAAGCATCTGGACCTGGAGATCCCCACAAGATACGCCACAGAATATATGCAGAAACCAAATTGACCATGTTTTAATCCAAAAACCGTATAGAAATAGTATTAAATCAGGTAAAACGTATCCAGGGACAGACGTAGCTTCGGACCAAAACCCGGTTGTTATAAAAATACAAATTAAACTTAAAAAGGCAAAGGTAGCTACGAACACAAAAAGAATTGATACGAACCACTTGAGAGATGAAAAAATACGCGAACAAATCAAACAGGAAGTAAACAAAAGTCTTAAAAATTGACAAGCTTAGCTTCAACCTAAGGGAGAACGTAGACGAAAAATGGCAGACTGTAAAGGAAGCGTTAATGATACCCGCCAAAGCAATTCGTACGGGGAAAAACACAGAAAAGAAGAAAAAATGGATAACAACAGAAATCTTAACGTTGAGGGAAGAAAGAAGGAAATATAAGCTAAGGGAAGAAGACAAATACAGAAATATATATAAACAGATAAGGCAGAAAATTCTTGAAGCAAAAGAAAACTGGAGGAAACAGGAATGTGAGGAGATAGAAAAATTACAGTAGAAATACGACATGTTCAATGTACACAGGAAAATTAAGGAAGCCACGGGAACTTATAAGAGAAAACAGTCAAATATCTTAAAAGATAAACAAGGGATAATTATACTTGACTTAGATCAAAAATTAAAAAGATGGAATGAATAGGTACATCTAAGAACTGTTTGCAGATGACAGACCAGAGCAAAGCGACGTTTATGAAGGAGAAAAAGGGCCCAAAATCATGCGAGATGAAGTAATTAGAGCTTTTCAAATGTCAAAAGGAGGAAAGGCAGTCGGGCCGGATGAAGTCCCAACAGAAATATTGAAACTAATAGATGACAACTAAATGGGATCCCCTGTAGATCTTTTTAATACTATATACATGACTGGTATCATACCAAAAAAAATGGCTGAAATCAACATTTGTCACAATACCAAAGAAAGACAATGCGAAGGAGTGTAATGAACATAGAACAATAAGTCTAATGAGCCATGTGCTAAAAGCATTTCTAACAATTGTACATGCCAGGATATATAAAATGTTAGAAGAAGATATTAGTGAAACTCAGTTTGGTTTTAGGAATGGTTTCGGAAGGAGAGAAGCACTATTCAATTTAAATGTGCTAGTACAGAGATGCCGAGACATTAATAAGGAAGTATACGCATGCTTCATAGACTACGAAAAAGCATTTGACAAAGTCAGACACAGTAAATTAATTGAACTTTTAAAACATAAAAAGATCGACGTAGAAAATATACGAATAATTACAAATTTGTACTGGCATCAAAAAGCATCAGTCAGAGTGGAAGGTAGGCTAACAGAAGAAACGACCTCACGTCCTGGGACACCCTGTATAGTCTTTCTAAGAGATCCTCAAGTATTATTTAAATTTAAAAATATTAACATTTTATTCCTGGCCTGCTTATTGTAGTTTTAGCAGTGTAAAACTAAATACATTTAAATTAAAAAAAATTAAACGTAACGAAACGGTTTAATTGTCAACTTTTCTTCCGGAACATGTTTTACGTTACGACAGTAAAAACCTTAGAAATGATAAGATGTCAAAGCTAGTGAGGTAGACTGCAATACCAAACGAACCTTCATGGAAGAAAAATCACTGCAACGAAATCTTTTACGTGTTTAGTTAGTCTTGTACACATTCGTAATATAATTCCTTACGACACCGGCGGAATATGTCAGTGTAGACGATATCGTGTAACATGCTCGCAAACATAACGGCGTAATATTAACAAGTGCCGTACACGTTTGCAACATAACTGCGTAACGCAACCGCGTAGCATCTCGGTGTGAACTCTACCGTGCAATATGCTTCAGAACATATACGGCTAACTAAAGAATGAACAAGCCCTTAGTTCGTGGAACGCCAAGGCCGTATAAGTAGTAAAGATTCAGAAATATAAAAAAATATGACAGGCTTGAACAATTAAAATTAGGTCATCGATTGTAAAACAATGATTACTAATGAATGTTATTATTTTTCCACTACATTTAAGAATATTATGTAAAAATCTTCACGGTAGATGTTTTCTTCTTTACAATTTGTTATGAAATTTTTAAAATGTACCATCAAGAACGTCACGGACTATAACATATCAATATTCAGAACGTTCCATTAAAACAAAAAATGGAATTAGAAAAATGCATTAATCAAAAAAAGCAAGTGTTGCATAAAAGAAGAAGAGAAACATCTAAACAATGAAACAATATTACAATTTACTGTGTACACTAAAACAAATTTTAGAAGAATGCAAAAAGTATACGGTTTTCCGTTAGCAAAATCTTCTATCTCGCTTGTTTATTGTTCCTTAAAGGAACTAGCGTAGTAAGCGTGGGGATTTAGAATTTAGATAGTTTAAGTACTAATTCCGTATTCCTTCCACCTGTCTCACACTTTTCTTTATCATAAACCGTATATTTATAGAATCAACGTCTAAATGTGTCCACCACAGAGCATATTCGTATTTATCTGACCTGTATACTGTATAGTTTTGATGTAAATGAGGAAATTAATATTATGCCACGTGGTTGTTCCGTCATTCGTAATACACTCTCGGTGTTAACAGCTACACTTTTTTTACGAGAAACATATCTTATATTTCTAGAAAGCTCATTTATTTGTTAATAGAATGACAACAAGTAAAACAATTAAAAATAATGGCGATATTCAATTTCGATTTATATTAAACAATGCAACATAGATTTTTATAAAGATCTTTGTTCTAGTTCAAAGCATTAAGCTCCATCAACTACTTGGCAATTTACTGAAAAGCAAACTAATTTTTCTGATCCTCCATTGTGTATGAGACTAAATTCCAGTCGTAAACCAGTCTGAAATTAAAAATATCAAATTATTAAATACAATATAGTTTCAGCGCTCACTAATGTAATGCAAATTTATCCGAAAAGAGGAATTATTTATTGACAGATATTACCAAAGGGTAAGCCGGTAAAACGGGCATTACTAGCTTGTATTGTGCAGGTTCGTTTATTTCAAGTGGACAATGTGTATTGGTAAGCTGTTTACAAACGTTTCCCAATAAAGGCACAGTGACTGATCCGTTGATTCCATCAGGCTGGGCTAACACGTTACTTCGGAGTCTGTCTATAGGTACAGCTGCAAATTTAGAAAATCTCATTGGTATTTTTGAACCTTTCCCGAAGAAACATACTAACGTGCAATGAAATCCATTCTCATCTCCACATCTTGCCCGCGAGTTAGTGGACAAGGTTGTTTATCGCAACCCTTGATGTCCACGAAGATTGGTTGCTTTACGTTGCCTCCCACTGTAATAATTGTTTATATTGTTTTAAATACATGCGCTTTAGATATCGATATAAATTTACCACAGTCTTCCACTTCGGTTGCCGGAACCGATAATAATCCCAATGAAATAATGAATAAACTTATTATGCTTCGGGAGTACATTTTAAATTTTTACGAGACACTTTGTAAGTTTAACCTTTAAACAAAACTAATTTGTAATATACATTAAATGGATTTTAAGCAGAGCTTATCGACTTTATCAGTAGCTTATCTTGAAGTAACTCTTTAGCAGGTGTTATTTGCTCATAGGAATTTTGTGTAGAAACATTTTATCAAGTTTTGACCTTTTGATAACTGACAATAATTCAAGATAAGTTAACAGAATTTTTTATAAACGTTCTTATACAAAATTATGGTTAAAGTACTTTCAGAAAATTGTGCGTTAGCAGGAAACTATTAAATTGAATCCATAGATTTCTTCAAATTGAAAAATCTGATTCCTAGTAGAAATGATGTCTTAAACGATCTATTGTTAAGAAAAATCAGTTTTTAGTAATATTTATTTGTTTTTGATTGGGCGAGAGCTACGAGGCAGTTTTCCAAGCATCTCTATGTATTGCAGCCAGTTACCTCTCAATTTTGCCTATCTGGAGTATAGTTCAAACCGCCACAGTGATTTTTAACGGGTCACACATTGCAGTAGCTTAGGACCTACCGTTTAACTTCTTATCCAGAAGGCCCACTTTCAGATTTTTTATCATCCGAAAAGTCTCACCGACCTCAGCCGGAATTGAATCCGCGTCCTTCGGATTTAAAGGCAAATGCGTTAACCATTAAATGACCGAGGCTGGCTCTGTAAGTAATGTCTACTTATTAAATTTATACAATTATATTGTATATTGGAAGTAGCAGCTAGAAGTAGTTACCATGTTCTGCTCTTCCTGCTTAGTCTTCGGTCTTCTTACTTTCCCCGTAATTATTAATTCCACTGTATTCTATAATTTGTTTAATGTTGTGTAAGCTGGGGCTGTCGTTTTGGGCACTAACCATCTATTTTTCCTTCTATTATACCTTCTTTTCCCGAAAAGTGTACTGCTGGGTTTTCCGTTAAAAAGCCCATAGGCTTGTATTTAGTTTTTGCATTTTTAAGGTACTCATGTTGACCCTAAATAGAAGCCTATGGGTTTCTTAACGGAAACAGGTTTATTTTGAAATAATATTTATTTAACTAATGAACGGTTACTTTTATTTTAAATATTGCAACAATAGAACAGTATGAAATTAAAAATTATTCTTATTATCTTATCTATCTGCATTTATTTGGGGAAATAGACAATGAGCTGTTGTTTTAAATTGCGCAAAACTTACTTGTACATCCGCAAGCACATGCTCGGAATTTATTATATTATCATTCATAACTAAGTCTTCCATGAGTTTTTGAACGCCCTGGAATGAATCAAACTTCTTTTTTTTCGATTGATGCCCACTAGAAATCAAGTTTTAGTTTATAAATCCATTAATTGTGTCCTTGGCTGCTATTACGTTAATATCGCGGCCTTGAAAACTGCTATTTGGAGTGTTTAAGTGCTCAAAAATATTAGCAAGGAAAGCCAGCCTAAGAAGCCAAAGGGAAATGGAAAGTTTGTTCAAGTATATCGAAAATTTCGCTTTTAACTGGAAGACTGTTTTCAAGACGTTACCCCTCGAAAGGCGTCTTACTTTCGTGTGGTAAGAAAGATTTTTTGCTTAAAGAACCCAGGTTTTCTCAAATGGGAGACTGCAATGCTCTTTCCTTGATGGAATTTACCACTTTAATAACCTTTTTAAAAATACAGTCCATTTTAGAAGGTATAGATTTTGATGCAAGAGCTTGTCGATGTAAAAAACAGTTTAACCATGTAGCATTTGGCAATATCTCTTTCAATCTGATAATAAGACCAAATCAATATCCTGCCATAGCATTGGCGCCATCGGTGAATATAGCAACGCATTTTGCCCAGTCAGTCTCGTACTTATTAATACTTTCTAAGTGTTGGATAAACATTTCCCGGTAGTATTGGCTACTCTACTGGAGTACAAAATAAAATATCTTCTGCAAACGATGTCCAATATCGTATCTTACAACTGCTATAAATTGGGCACAGTTAAAAATATCCATGAATTCGTCCGTCTATAATGAGAAGTACGTGCGCTTCTTAATATTTTCAACAACTTGTGTTCGACTATTTTCTACCATGTCATATATTCTTCTTTGGATAATTTTATTAGAGAGGGGCATTGCTATCAACTAACAGCTGCTGGTAAAATCAGATCTTCAACAATTGTATGTGGCTTGCTAGTTTTTGCAATGCGAAGTGCAACTTGATAACTTGATAGTAGTTCTTTTTCATTAGCAACGGTTGCTGAATGCTGATGTAAACGTAGCTTGCTCCTTGTGGAGGGAGCTTAGCCTCCTTCCAAAGAACTCTCTTAGGGTGTCTGTAAATACTCTTCATTAAATCATTGAGCACTTGGTTGGGAAATTCTTGATTCTGTGTCTTTTAAAACTGATAATTTTCATCATATGAAAACGCTACTTGTTCTAAGAAGCTGCTGCAAATGTAAGCTTTCCGAATTAATTCTCATTTGTAGGAATTCTTTTTTGTGCTACTGGAGAATTGTTAAGGACACAGTACATTGCTTAGGTTTTACATTGACGGAATAACACTTTTATAAAAAATCAAATTGTTTCACATACTCCCGAATAAATATTTGAACATGAAACTAGTATCAGAATTGCTTTGCCATAATAGTAATGCAGCGTTTCTCAACCTTTTAGTATTTGCGACCTAATTTTCAATTTATCGCCTCCTCCCCTCTCATACAATAATTTTTACTGAAATCGTGTTGTAATTCTAATATTAGTTTCCATTTAATAGTATTTTGATGCTAATGCTACACTACCATCTTCATTCTTAATTACAAATTACAAATTACCACGAATAGGTAAATTTATTGATATTTGGCAACGCCGATCCGCTGCATTGATAAAACCAGAATCGATGCCTCTCTATTGCTCTCTGTCTTACGTCCACCATATCGGACATTCTCGCGGCTTAGCGAGAAGTTTCGAATTGTCTCGAACATTCTGGAACGTCTGCGCTTCAGCGACGCGAGCATGTATAAATGCTACACCTCGATTAATTCCAGCAAGTCTCAATCGAGTCGATCCTTCTATCGTGAATGTGTATGTTATAACTTGCGTTTAAACTGCAATTCATGGTATGCAAGTAGCAGTAGATTTATACAAAATCATGGATAAATATTTAAATGGGCGTAAGCCAGCATTAGATGATAGTGAAGCATCAACAAGTGCACAGACGAGCGTGGTTCCGAAGATAAAATCAAGGAAATATTCTCAAGAATACTTAAGTTTTGGGTTTACCAGCAGTGAAGTAAATGAAGAAGAAAGGCCCCCGTGTGTCATTTGCTCAAAAATTTTGGCAGCAGATAGCATGCAACCCAATAGACTTAAACGACATTTGGAAACGCTTCGTAGTGAGTACGTTAACAAACCCATACAATTCTTCGAATTAAAATTAAGATCATATGAAAAGCAAAAATAATTAAAAAAAAAAAACTTTATCTGTGAATGAAAAAGCTTTACTTGCCTCTTACAAAGTTTCATATAAAATAGCCAGACGTAAAAAGCCTCACACCATTGGTAAAGAGCTTATTCTGTCAGCTGCAATTGAGATTGTAGAAACTATGTTTGGTGATATTTTTGCCAAACATTTGCAGTCCATACCTCTATCAAATGATACTGTTGCCCGTCGAATTGGTGATATAGCTGAAGATGTACAGCATCAGCTTTTCGGAAAGTTGCGTGACAAATTGTTCTCAATTCAGCTGGATGAGATAACAGATAGGAATAAAGATGCTCATTTAATTGTCTATGTTCGATTTTGTGATCGTATGTCAGCAGTAGAAGAACTACTTTTCTGCTAGCCAATAGAACTCAAAGCAACAGCACTTGCATTATTTGCTATCTTAAATGATTTTGTAAACGAGGTAAACATAGAGTGGAAAAATTGCGTCGTAATATGCACCGATGGTGCTCGTACAATGTCTGGAAGATTCCAAAGTATACAAGCACTTGTGAAACAAAAATCTTCCCAGTGTATCTGGACACATTACGTAATCCACAGAGAAGCTCTGGTTTCCAAAGAAATGAGTCCTGGTCTGAATATAGTGCTAACGACGGTTCTAACCGTAACATGAATTAAGAGATGAAATCGCCATTTTTCTAGAAGAGGAAAACCGACCGGAAGCCGAGAAGCTCGAGATTATCTATTTGTGACGAAATTGAGCTACTTGGTCGACATATTCAAGGTCTCTCAACTGCCGAAGAAGAAATCTTCATAGATGTCAAGGCAAGTTTGAAATCAAAAGACAATTTTTGAATTTTGGGCAAGGATGGATGATGAGTTTTCTGCACAGAAAACAAGAACATTTCGTATACTATTACCATTTTCAACATCCTACCTTTGCGAAACCAGATTTTTTGCAGAGGCTGCTTTGAAGACAAAATTCGATCTCAGCTAAATATAGAAAAAGAACTCAGAGTGTCAATTTGTAATACTAAACCTTTTTTCGAGAAAATTTGCTCTGCACGATAGGCCCAAGGGAGTCACTAATAAATATTAAACTTGTTTTTAATTTAATATTGATAGGTTTTTTTTTAATTGACATTTATTGCAAATTTACAACTTACTACACTATTAGTATTGAGTAAATGTGTTAAAAGTCTTTAACTTGAAAGGGTAACGCCCCAGGATTTCTTAAGTCTTCTGTTGTGCGGTCCATCCCTGAATAGGTTTTCTATAAGGTCGTTTGGGTGCCCTGCAAGTCGGTGCTGATATTTGGTTGAGGCAGTTTCAATTTCTTCTGTGATGTATGGGATTTGTAGGTCTTGGTGCAGCATTCGATTGCTAACGTACCATGGTGCGTTGACAATTGCACGAAGTGTTTTGTTTTAAAATGTTTGTATTCTTTTTAAGCTTTTGGGTTTGGCACACCCCCAAAGTTGAAGGCCATAGGACCAAATCGGCTTCAGCATGGTCTTATATAGTAGGATTGTATTCTTAGTTCATAGTTTAGATTTTCTGCTCATTAGCCAATACATTTGTCTGAGCTCGAGGTCTAGTTGTCTCCGTTTCGCCTGTATGTGTTTCTGCCATGTTAGGCGTTGATCAAGGTGTAGTCCTAGGTATTCGACATCTGGGGTTCTGTTGATGGTTACAAGAGGACAAATGTCAGTGCGAGTAGTGAAGGTTACTTGAACAGATTTGGATTGATTAATTTTGATTCGCCATTTGCTGTACTATTCGTCGAGCAGATTTAAGTGGGTTTGTATGTTTTCAGAGGATGTTATTGGATTATTTTCTGAAGATAGGATAGCAACGTTATCCGCAAATGTAGCGATCATGGTGTTATCAGTTTCGGGAAAGTTTGCAGTGTAAATAAGGTAGAGGAGGGCGCCAAGCACACTGCCCTGTGGGACGCCGGATAGTATAGGGTAATATGGGGAAAGTGCTTTGTTGTGTTTTACGGACAAATTTCTATCAGTGAGGTAGGATTTCAGAAGGAGGTAGTAGTTGTTATTAACCATATTTTTAAGTTTGTAGAGTAGGCCTGTGTGCCATACTTTGTTGAATGCTTGTGACACATCTAGGAATACTCTGTTGCAGTATTTCCTTTCCTCAATGCTCTTAGATATTTGGTTGACTATTCTGTGGGCTTGGTGTATCGTTGACATGTTTTTTCCCGAAAACCAAAACTGGTAGTTGGGTACTAGGTGCGTTAGTTGATAGTCAAGTATTGATAAGTTAATTATTAAATGCATTGTGCAGTAATAATACAATCCTATTTATAAGTGTATTATATTAGTGTAAACGTGTATTTTATTTTTTATTATGTCAGAATGTATTTTATTGTATTTTCTTTCAGAAAATTAAATATTTTTTTATAATATTTTTTCTTATTTTTTTCGATATGCTCCCCCCCCCGTTTAGTGTGATAACGCCTCCTAGGGAGGCGCGCCCCACAGGTTAAGAATTGCTGTAGTAGTGGTGATTTTAGTTAATTTAAATCTGCAATAATATTTTTGTAAAGTAGAGTTTGTAGTTTGCGCTTTCACATTTTATTGAATTTGTTAAAATTTTGTATCTTTTTTTTTTAATAGTTGGTGATGCGGTTAGAAAGTCCAAATTACGTTCAAGTCGTAATTGCTCTCTACAGAGTCGCTATTTTGAATGTAAAAGTAACTCTAAGCTAGAGGGCGTGTTAGGAAGACTCCGTTGAAGTGTTCCCAAGCATTAGATCCATTAAATCATAAAATCTTCGAAGAGCATCTTGAAATGTATAATCTAAATTCAGTTTGAGAGCTTTGCGAGAATCATGCGCTCCTAATTGAAAACGTCAAGCGGGAATTACTAAACGGCGTTCTGGATAATTAATTCGCTCTAAAATCATAGGGTCTGTTGCATAATTGATATTTATATTTCAATTTTAAGTGTAGCTAAAGGTGAAACGTGGATAATTACCGCGGTAACTCGTTCACAAGATAAGTGATTGATCATGACCGTGATGGAGCTCGAATTCGATTGTAGGCTGCTTTTGATAAATAGACTGCGATGTGATTTATTACGGTTGTTAGTAAACCATTAAGTTTAACTATTACTATGCAATATATGTTTGATCAATGATTCCGTACGATGCCACGATCCGCATTCGTCAGATGCTTCAGCATTTTCAGCACTGTATCCGGAAAGCTACAATCATCCTCGACAAGAAGTAATGATTATTCGTGATTCACATGCCATTTTAATGCAACGTAGAAGAATTTCTGGTCAAGGAAGCAACAGATGTTTTTGGAACCTGCCAAGATAATTCTGAAATATTAAAATCCTAATATTATTGCTCGCTTTAGATTTAATCTGTTTTGATTGGGAATCCTAAGCAGACGTCGTATTTTACTTAGCAGTCCGATCAGAAATGTTATAATCTTAATAAGCTCAAATTATGTCTGAAAAATCTTCCTTAATAGTATTTACGACTTCTACTTCTATTGATCTTGATGTAATTGACCGTTTGGTTTTGTGTTACGACGATATAGAAAGGTAAATTTTAAATCTGAAAATATGGGTTTTATTTAAGAGTAAAAATGAATTTGTTATTTACAGTGTGTAATTATATTTACAGGCCTCCTAAGAAGAATCTTAATAACAAATTTTAAGTAAGCAGTTTGGAAACATAATTAAGGTAATTGATCCACATGATTGACTTAATCCTCCATATCCTATTAACGAATATATCTGAAACCACAGAAAAGTATTTGTAAAACTACGTTAATATGTTTTAAAGGTATTGTTACGGACAAAGCTTCGACAGTAATCCGCTAAAAATAGCGAAAACTGTCGATATTATTTTATAAAATTCCGGACAGAAAAAAAAGAAGGCGAAAATAGAGGAAGGGCCATACAACAACATAAAGAGCCAAAGAAGAAATAAAGAAGCCAAAGGTATTAAGGGCGAAAAAACATGCAGAATAGTCCGAAGATTGTTATTTTTATTCTTGACACAAGAAGATAAAAAGAAAAATGAAAAAGTAGAACAGAAATGGTAAAATATCAGGGAGTGATACCGAATATGAAGGACGCACAGGGACAAAGAAAAATAAACGAACAACAGAAATAAAGAAGTTAATGAAAGAAGAACAACGGCAAAAGATATATTACTGTTAATCGTAGTAAACTAAGAATGACAGTATCGATTATGCCTTTTCATTTTCTGTATCTATAGAAGACAAAGAAAGATGGAGTATAGAGGATGAAAAACAACGCTTTGATGTTCGTTTGATTTTGCCGCTTAATTTGAATTAAAGTTTCATTTTAATTACTGTTCTTAAGCCGATTACTATATTGTTATTCCCCAAATACAGCTGCAGTGAACCTTTCTTTTGTTATAATGCGGAATTGCTGATTAATGTTTTGTCTGCGTGCTTGGCCATGGATGTTTTCTGGGAACTGACGTATTCATTTGTTCTAGAATTATTGCACCATATTTCGCAATGTGGTGTAATATTTTAGGCCGATGCATATTGGTATTGCGCTTTCCCCTTCAGTCAATTTTTCACCTTTGCTCGGCCCGGTCACTCGATACCATCTCGGGGACCGTTGATAAATTAAAGGAAGTCAGTGGACGCTAGGCCTTGGGTGTGAACTGACGTGCTTTCTTTTTGAAATAGTGGGTTGTGTAGCAGCTCTTCTGCTAATTGAGTTATCGTTACGTTTTTCGTTTGCCTTAGGCACAAGAATCTTCGACTTGTGTCGGATTAAAAATATTAGCAGAGTGTCAGCTTTGTGCAAAGACAATTCAGTGGAATTGTTCTTTTGACTTGTGTCGGAATAAAGCTTCCAACCCCGTTTCTGTCGTTTCTGCAGTTACTAGTGACCACCTTGTACAGCGGCGGAGAGTTGGGCATCTGAAGCTCCCGTTTTACCCGTCGTTAAACAAAGTCCCGTAACTAGTGGCGTTGTCTCCATTCGATCCAGTCTTCAGGGGCGTGCCAGAGAATTTTTCCTGCTGCCCGAAGATTTCAGGAACACCCTAGTTGTGCATCTCTCTACTCCCTACCGAACAAAACTAAGGTAGGAAAAATTGTTAATTGTGTTGTGAAAGCTTGTTTCGAGTTCCATTCGCCAGTTTCAGGTTGAACCTTTTTTTTTGATGCGACAAAAAGCGACCTTCAGTAGCCAACTGTCATTTTCTTTTTTTCTGTCAATTGTAAAGAGTAATTATAAATTGTATTTTTTTGTAAACTCAGACGCCACTGGCTGCGTAGATTGGATTTAAGAAATTAAATGACGTAAGCCAGGGACGGCAAGCCTCGGTTTGAACGTTCAATTAACCTTGTATTAATTAACCATAAATATTACCATTTTCTATGTAATCGTTGTAATTTTTGTATCATGTGTCAGTAATTTAAAAGTTGAATTATATTTGTCTTGTAATTTACCACATCTTTTATTTTGTGTATTTTTTACCTGTATGTGCGCGAACCTTGCAAGCTTTACATATAGGAGGGGGCATAATAAAGGTGAATCCGGTTCCCGTAAGCTGCTGGCTTCTCGGCCTTCCACGAGAACCTGCAATCTGTTGCGATTTGGAAGGTGGCGCTGTTAATTTTCGACATACCCGGTACACAACTAGGAAGATTTCCTCCCGTAAGCAGTTTTTGTGAACAACCCCACTCCTCTGAGCTAAGCTGAAGGCCTCTTCCATCTTTCTTGTTGGGGGTCGACCAAAAAGCTCGTTTGGCCCGTAACAAAGCAACACAGAGGAAAAAGCAGAGAAAATGAGTGGATCAAAAGTAAGAGAAAAAGGTAAACAAAACTAATGGCAAGGAATTAGAATGGAAAACAGTATTTCTTTGTGCTCCGATAAAGAAAAACGTGAGAGGGATAAGGAGTGTGATAGAGGTAGATGTGAGATATAAATCCAAAGAAAGAGATACGACAGAGGAAGATATGTTGTGATTTGATGATGAGAATATGCATGATATCACTCATTTATTTTTTTGTAGTAGGAGACAAAAATCAGTACAATTTTTAGTCACACCATTTTAGATTAACTGGCATTTGAATATTACAAAGAAGAATTGCAAATAAATATTGATGTGTTAAATACGTCTGAATATTTATATTCATAAGAAATAAAGATAAAGATAGAATATCAAAATTTATTCTGGAAGAAAAAGTGTTGGGCCTGACCTAACGTATTTCCTTGGTGGTTTGGTGTAACATCATTTATATTCATCTTTTGAGGAGTGTGCCTTATTTATGCCGAGAATATTAAAGTTGCATTCTAAATTCAGCTATATAGTCGGGTTTAAACATTGGCTCACTCTTTTATATAGCATTAGGACAACTACCAACGTACTCAGAAGTTGGTTTAGGGTATCTGCTTTCTTCTCTGGACACCTGAGGTGTTCCATTAAAAACGTTCTGGAGATTTATTTTTCGTGATTCGGAGCCCACGTTTAGCTGCTCTCTTAGGAAGCATTTTTGACCCGACGAAAGGAATCAGAACACTATAAAAATACATAATTCAAAAGCCCCACGTTGACAAGCCATAAAGAATGCTATGTAATAAATTTATAAATAATTAATAATTAAATTATATAATCGCCCAACTTCGGTTAGCTCAAAATTAAGAATTTCTATGTAATTTGTTATAAAATATATATTTCTCTATTTCACGTTGGTTGCGCCAATAATATAAACTTAAAAATGAAATATTCGTCACATTACAAAGTTAATTTTCAATTTACATCAGCATATAAAAATTACAAAGATCTCAGGGTTATTTTCGTGGCCTCTCCAAAGATAGTTATCTAATCACAATAATAAACCACACAAATACAAATATCAATCAATTGTGAACTTATCTTTATGCTGTTAATGGTTGAACAAACCTTTACTTTCAAATCTCCTTAAATCCGCAACGGCTGCATTTTTTTCCTTTTCATCCAGATGTTCCGAAGCGTTTGGTTGATGACGTCTTACAACTTTAATAGTTACAAGTTGTTAAAATCCAGGGAAACACTTTAACAACTTTTGTTTAAATGTATTAAACAGATCAGGTAAGTAGATTTGTAAATTAACCTTCTAATTCAACCAAAATTGCGTTCGAAGAATTATAACTTTATCTTTTTCAGGAACCGTTGGAATTACACAACACAATTTGACCTCAAAAAGCCAGGTAAGTTTCATTCTTTTAGAATAAAACACTTTTGGTAACTTGAACTTACATGAAATTTATTAACTTCTTTAAACACATAAAAACACATCACATGGGATACTTGAACTTATTTAAACTTTCTTAAGTTAACATAACCTTAACACACATTTGTCAACAAACTTAGGCCCTGCCCACAATTTTCAAAACTAGCTCTTAATACATTTTAAATTTAACATCGGAGCTCAAAATTATGCGTGCTGACTCTACAAACATTTAAAACCGGCTAAATGCAAAATTTGGTACAAAATCCCACTTTAAAATTAAAAATGTACCAATAGGAAACTAGATATTAATCTACTACATCTTCAGCTGTTTTTAAACATTATAAAATAGTTAATATCTCAATAAATACACAAAATTTCAACAAATAAACCTCAGAATCATCATCCTGAGAAAATTACATACTTTTTAATATGAATTACGCCACGGTTTACAACAAAAAATAAACACGTGTTAATATTATAAATTTTGGACAAAATTCAAATAAAACTTCTCAAAATCATTTTAAACATAAAAATAAATCACTAACAAAAGTACAGAAATACAAATACACCCTGCACAACTATAATACATAGAATAATTAAGTGAAAACAAAATTAACCTCAAAATACAGAATCTTTCTAATTTTATAAATAAGTAATAAACAAAATCATTCTAAACAACAAAACTGCTTCCATACTTCCTTTACATAATACGAAGTTAAATCAAACCCACCACAACTCTTTATCATAATAAATCAGATGTCAAAACTACAAAATTATTAAAAATCTACATTCTAGGGCTTCCAACTTTACCCAGGACAACCCAAAACATCGTCTACACCACATATAGACGTCTCAACACCATTCCATAAGGAATGTCTACCCATAACTTCACTTCGAAACCACATAAGGCACTACGCAGCACTTTCCGAAGATCGTAACTACCCCACAATCCAATCTGGTATACATTTGTTATTTTCAATCATTATAACTTTTCAAATAACAATCATAACATGATAATCAAGCTAATTAAATACAATTTTAGGTAAGAAATGTACTCCATCAAAAATAGTATCCTTTTACATATACGTTAATCATTACGAAGCAAAAATCACATCCTATAAGTGGTACGAAATAAAATTAACATAGTATAAGTATAGTTTAGAATAATTATAATAATTTAGGGTAAATTACATAGCAATATATATTGTGATTAATTTTGATTCGTTAGCTCGGTTAATTTGATTTGATAAAGGATACTCGTTCATTTGTATGTCTTGCAATTCGGTTTCATTGTGGTCAGTATTATAGGGCAGAACTAGACGCAGATAACTTCTTGCTGCCAAGTTCGTATTTAAAAAACAACGTATGACATAAAGAATTATTATTAAAAATTCTAATTTAGAAGTTTCTATATTTAAAGAAAATAGTATAGAAAGATACAATAACATGCCTTGAGCTTAGATATAAGCTTAGCTCTGATTTGTTTTAATTCACGTGGGATTATGCTGCATTTATCGGTACAGTTAGTGAAAATGTGTATTAGACAGCCGTAGAGTGCGAAATGCGTTTTAGAGGCAGGTTTCGGAAATGTACAGTGCATTTATAAAATCAGAGCTTCAATAGCCAGTGACGCCGTTAAAATATGGAATATGAGTTCTATAAAATAAATTTCACTGTCAAAATTTGAATTTTAATATTGTAATTAGATCCAAGTGCCCTTATTGCAAATTTGTGTATTTTTGGCATCGTTGTCATGTAAATTTTGTCGGTTGCTGGGAGAGTTGTTGATAAAACAATAAAGGTTTTTGGTGTGAATACACGCATTTTTGATCTGCTCCTAAAAATTTAAAAATAATTAGCATTATTTTTATTAATAAAGTATTAGTATTGTTCAATTTAAAAACGAGTTTCTTTGAAGAAAGAGTAAGGTAGCATAACTTACTAAGTTAATATTGAAGTAAGTGGATCCTGTTTGGAGTTTGAAGATTTGGTCTGACTACGCAGCGGGATTTGGATCGCAGCTCAGGGGAAACAACATATGAGGTCAATGACCTTCCTAGGAAGATAATAGCATTTGGACGTAGAGATTGTTTAAAAAGGTAAACCAATTATACGTACCTAGCAGGAAGCATGAGTGTACCTGGGGAATGCAGAAAAACACCGGAAAATAATATTTAAACCTGTTCGAATTTTACATAGAGCTTTATAGGTATTTTAGGTTAAAGAACGGCAAGCGATTGACGTGTTTTAAGATACCGCCTGAAGTCAGCTGCGTACTGGGAAATAGTTCCATTTTCTCATATAATAGTAAGGTGTGATAGAACCGACTTCTGAGTCAGAGTACTTATGTTCTAAAGTTAGACCGTGGTATTTTTAAGTTAATAATTTGGCGACAAGTTTCTAAATTTGTTACCTGGCGCCCAATTTTTCATACTTTAATGAAAATAAAAATTTAATAAAAAAATATGTTAGCCGAATGCAATTCAATCTTATTTAACTTTAAATTTAATTAAACTTTTATCTTCTTATTAATAATTTATAACAATATATTGGTATCTTTTAAAAAAACCCTGTATAGTTCATATATCTTTAGAGATAGACAAAAATAATAGTATATTTTTAAATTACAAAAAACTGTAAATAGTATTAATAATTGAAAAATTGGAATAGTTAGAAATTATTTGATAATTTTACATTATTTGTTATTTAAAAAAAAATTGCATCATGTAGATTTACAAAACAAATCACCTATTGCAAACCAAACGTTTTCCTGCGTTCCAAAGTTGATAGTAAACCTTCGAAGTTGTCTTGTACGAGTCTTATTCGGCAGTTAAGGTCTAATCGGCCGTCAAACAAAAAATAAAATAAAAAAAAATTAATGTTGTTATACTGTAAATACTAGTACTATGGTGCAAGGACTTAATTGGAAATCCGAACACCAAATATCATTGAATAAAACGACTGAATTGGACAGACAGATTTATTCGTGTCGATACAAAAATAATAAATTACGGTAACTAAGTAAATAAAAACAATACATAACCAACCCACACAAGACAATTTGATAAATATAGTACGCGTGCACTACATTTACCCCCCCTCTCTCTCAAAAAAAGAAAAAAACGCATACTAAAGGGAAAACTTCCACAATCATATGTTCGAAACAAAATTTTGACCCACATTATAGAGGTAATCAAAAATTTGGAAAGATTGTGGTAGTTAAAAAACCCTTAAGCGGAAAATTTTTTTTCAAAAAATCCTTATAACTAACAAGATCATATTGAACAATAAAAACTTAAGACTAATACAATTATGAAGAAAACAATACAAAAGATCCTTAAAGTTAAGTTAAATTAAACAGGAGCAGGAAGATCGGGAAGGATGGAGAAGTGAATGCAGTCTGAAAACAGAAACAAAAAACAAAAAAAAATATGTATGCATAACAAAAAATTGCAAAAAATCAATGTTTACAAACATTAAAAAAGGTGTACATGTATGTGACGTTAGAATTCGTGTAAAAAGTATGCCGGCTTGAGTCTATCGATCGAAACCTTCCCCTCCCTACCGTAACCGTCAAGAATAAAATATCTTTGCGATCGTTGCAACACACGAAAAGGACCTAAATATGTCTGCTTTAAACCAAATGTATGGGAATCATTTCGAACAAAAACATGTGACACCGAAAAAAGATCTCTAGGAATATAAGAAGGAACTTGGTAAGATTTAGTAAAAAAATTTTGTTTTAGACATCCGCTTGCGAAGCTGCATAACAAAATTTGGAATGTTGCTCACACTGGAAGAATACGACGTTTCAAAGAAATCACCCGGTAACCGAAGCGGTGTGCCATACAAAATATCTGAAGAAGAAACACCGACCTCTTCTTTAATCGCAGAACGCAAACCTAATAAAACTAATGGCAATTGCTGAATCCAATCCGTCGATCCAACTGATTTTAGTGCCTCCTTCAATGTACGGTGAAATCGTTCCACAATTCCCTGACTGATTGGATGTTGTGTGGAAGATTTAAGCATGACGAATTCCAAAATTATTTAAAAATTCTTTCCACGCTGAAGAGATGAATTGCGTCGCATTGTCAGTAGTGACGAACTGAGGAACTCCAAAACGGGAAACCCAACCGCAAATAAAAGCTTCAATTACTTCCTCTGCCAAAGTTGATTTTAGAGGAATTGCCTCTGGCCATCTGCTAAACCTATCAATAATCGTTAAAACATATTTGAATCCCTGACAAAAGGGTAAATGAACAATATCTAGATGAACCTTGGCAAATCTATGATCCGGTTCAGTGATAGGCTGCAACGGACCTTTAGTGTGCCGTGAAATTTTACTACGTTGACAACTGTCACAAGACATAACCCAGTTTTTGACATCTGTCCGCATGTTCGTCCAAAGAAATCTCTGACAGATTAATTTCTGAGATGCTTTAACACCAGAATGTGCTAGATCATGCAATTGTTGAAAAATAGCGAAACGAAATTGAGCTGGAACGAAAGGACGTGACCCGCCATGACTTTGATCTACCCAAATTTCCGTACCACGCACTGTTCGTGATAAAACAAATTTAAAATTTGCTTGCTGACGCAAAGTAAGAAGTTCGGGATCGTTTACTTGTGCTGCTGCTAACTCGTCTAAATCAACGCTAGTAAGAGAAGAAACTGCTGAAATTCTAGTAAGAGCATCCGCAGCAACGTTTTGATTACCACGCAGATGACGAATGTCAGTCGAAAATGTGGAGATGAATTCGATATGTCAAATTCCCGTGGTAAATAACGATCTGGAGAGCCCCGAATTGCTGAACAGATAGCTTGATGATCGGTAAAAATACGAAACTCCGTATATTCCACATAATAACGAAATTTCTTCACAGCAAAATAAATTGCTAATAATTCACGCGAGAAGATGCTGTACTTTTGTTCAGTAGGTGTTAACTTAACGATCTTAGCGATCTGGTAGGTTCCAGATGCTATATATTACAATTAAAACGAGCATTAGGAGAAACGTGTTGTTTATTGATCGTAAAAATGGTAACTAATAAACAAATAACAAAAAACATATATATGACCCAAAGCAAGGCGATCCGATGTAAATGTAGTGCACGCGCACTACAGTATTATACCTACCATGAGCGCCTGAAGGTAATAGGCGGTTCATCAACATCAGACTAGGGTTTCCATAGATTTCGATGACCACATACATACACTCACACATATAATTTATCAGATGCGTTTTAACCGAAAACTTGCCCCCGGCGCCAAAAACCCTAGTGCCGGCCCCGTCCACCTGCATCATGGACATTGGCGAACCAGAGTTTCACTTGACCGTCTTTTCCACTGCAATTTCTTTTAGTGTTATACGAGCTTTAACAACTATATGTTTGGATAAAATGTAACCCTTTTTTCATAAATAGCAAATAAAATTAGGTTGTTTAAGGAGTCTCGCGAATGTTACACATTTCATAACGTAATACAATGTAGTAAGGTCTGTTATCGTTTTTACTTAAACCATTTTATACAAAGCAGGCTGGTGTAAACAATTGCAAAAATGTGAAGTCACTGTCGCAGTATTCTGTACAAGCAATTTTACACGAAAATTAAATACGGTAATTATTATGGATCGTGGAGTAGCAACAACCCTCTGAATATGGCAAAGTCTACGGTAGGAAACATCATCCAGAAATATAAAGAAACTGGTAGCATTAACATCTCTGGTGAAAGCACTGGTCGACCTCGACTGATAACGTCTCGAAATAGTAGATTTCTTGTCAAAATATGTAAAAATGATAGACAGTCAATATCAAAATATGTAAAAATGCATAACCGCTCCCTGCAGTATGGAAGCGGGCTTACATATAAAGCGAATGAAGTAATCTGGACTTAGGTATTACAAGGTAGGTTTTCAGTAACCTAAACTTAAATTTAATATTGAATCACAGGCTAAAGAAGACTCTTTGATAACAGAACTGCAAAAGAAGAAACGCTTGGCTTGGGCAAGCGAAAGGGCGGCTTGGACAGTAGAGGAATGGAATAAAGTTATCGTTAGTGATGAGTCAAAATGTGATATCTGCGTAGGTGATTATCGGAGACGAGTTATAAGGGCTAAATCTGAAGCGCGTCACAAAGATTGTTTTAAGCAAATTGCAAAAGAAGAAACGCTTGGCTTGGGCAAGCGAAAGGGCGGCTTGGACAGGAATGAGGAATGGAATAAAGTTATCGTTAGTGATGAGTTAAGATGTGATGTCTGCGTAGGTGATTATAAATTCTAAATAGTAGCCTGCTGCCTTGTATCTAAAAATTGCACTCAGAGAATAATTTAACCTTCCAGCAGGATGGCGCGCCATGGCGCATCTTGCCATACTGCTAAAACAACTAAAAAATGGTTGTATCTCATTTGCGTGGTGTCCTCTTGCGTACTTGTATGCTCAATTTGTATTAAGTTTAAGCAGAACTAATATAAAATATCTAGTACCAATTTTAAAAACGTGGTTTTTTCAACTCATCAAAATCTAAGTAGTAAGTAAATTAGCAACACCTGTATGGTTTCTCAATAATTCAGTGTAGTTAGGACAATTTATAGAATGTTTCACAGTTTCAGTTTCCCAACCTTTTGTTTGACGAAAAATTTTATTATTATATGATTAGAACAACACCACCGCGTTCAACTGGATCTTTTCAATAACGATATACAACATCTTTATCGATGATTTCTGCCGAGTAATGGATTACAACAATTAAATATTTCATCTTCTTCTTTGGGTGCTTTGTGTCTTAAGAAGCGATCTTCTCTCCTATTCCTGGGTTGCGCATTTTAAAGTACCACAGACATAGAAGACCTGCAGCTTAACGTGGGCTCCGAAAGTGTTAATACGTCTACTCCAGAGAACATTTACTAGGTTGCTGGTTTGCCGCTGCCTTGCGAGGGAGAACGGCATAGAATTTTAACGCGCTGACTTCCAGCAAACGACCGCCTCTGGTTATCATGAGTTCCAATTTTTAAACCAGTTGATTACAAGAACATCAAATTACAGTACAGTTGCTAAATTCTACAACAGATAGTGGTGCTGGCAAGTCCTGTAACACTTTAAAAATTGTAGAAAGTTTAAATATTACCGCATTTCTTTAATAATTTTGAGGTGTTTACTGTCTAAACCAAACCATTTAATTAATACAACTGAAACGTCGGTTAATTACGAAATGGAGTTCAAAATTACAAAAACTTTGCATTGCAAATAAGACGAAAACCTTCAACATTATACAAAATATCATCTAAATTTAAACTAATTTTAGTAATTGATTCTTTGTTCTTGACAAACAATTTACATCTTCTTACCATGGAATTTATCAGTTTTCCTGTTTATCCTTCCAAATACAGTAAGTCAGGCATGAATCGGAGATACGTCTTTTTCTGTTTATTTTCATTTTATAGTTGATATCTTCTGCATCAAATTTTATCTATATGATAATTGCAATGGCTAATACATCCCGTCGATTTTATCGGTCATCATTCACGAATAATTGGTTTTTCTGTATGGCAGAGAGCATTATCGTTCCGGAAAATAAACTCTTCTATAAACGGCTGTTTCCCACTAGGTAACATCTTATTCTGCTTTGCTTCGATGGAAATCTGACAACGTAGATCTCGATGCTATGCTTAATTATGGGAAAGTGTTCTCCACGAAAGCTTCTGATATATGTATTGCCAGCATAATCATTGATGCTAAAAGATGCGTCTTCTTTAAATAGCCCTTTTGCTCTTTCTGGTATTTCTCTACCCCTAGAAAACGGTAGCGGATTTGTTTATCTTCTACATATCTACATCACTAAGTTCAAAACTAAGCAGCCTTTTCTCATAGTAGAAATACGCATCCTACACCAGCAGTTTCGAACCGTGGTTTGGTTAATTCGGTGGAATTTTGCTCCTTTTTTTTTTTAATACGGTTTAGAAGTCGTAAATTGTTTAAAATTTAACATACTTTCTAATAACCTCGACAGCGGAAGATTGATTACATTTTACTACTTATATGAAACATCTTTTGGTCCGATAGTTTCGTATACTTTTTAAGCATACCACTGTCATTGAATCAATGTGTTAAAGTAATTGGAATGTTTATTACTCATTATACCAGGTATTAATTATAAAAATTAGTTTTAAGTGTACTTTTAGTAGTCACTTTAATCACGTCTTTATATTCCCACGAATAAATGAATCGATTAGAGGTATCCGATAAGGAAGTTTTATCAGGTTGCAGTGGGATTTTTGTAAAATAGTTAGCAACGAAATAAGCAATAAACTATCTACTACCAAATAGTTATAGGTAACTAGTGAATTTAGGCGAAACAAGTGTTAAACTTCAGAAACAGATATTGGCGTGGGGCAGAACAGTCACAACTTCAGCGTATCGGAGAAATATTTCATTGTTTTACGAGGGAGTATGAACAATCATCATCGATTTGAGTGATATTAAGCAACAATATCAACTGTAGCGTTAATGATAGTATTAGGGTAGTTTTACGTTTTTAAAAGTGTCTATTTTCAGAAGTTGTTCGTCTCTTGAGTTTTTTTACTTTTTGTGTGTAAAAATTTGATCTTATAACTGTTCAGTTTTTCTTTCAAACTTCAAACACGTGGGTCGATGATTCAAACTCCCTAAACTTCCACTTTTAAATTAAATGTTAACAGCATATAGAAAAGCAGTCGGGTTCACCATATTTACTTATCAATCTTATTTAAGCAACTTGTCATTATTGAAGTACGGAATTTCCATTGTGTGTCTTTGTAATTATTAAAAGGTGTATTTTGTATCGACAATCGATAAACCGCTCGTTCTTCATAGCTTAACGCTAAAGCAGATGGTTTTGATACTCAAAACTTTCGTATAGCACCTTTTACAAATTCTGAATTACCAGTTATACGGAAAAAGTACTTTCTAAGTAAAAGCTCAATTTTGATTGTTATAAAAACATCTACATTTCTTCTGAAATATTACAATATGTTTTGAAAATTTGTGGATGCACTTGAATTTCACGGAAATCGTTCAAGCGCCAGTCATGAATCAAATTTAATTTGTGAACTGTTTAATCAAATCTTTGATTTTTTCATGTTACTAAAACAATAACAATGCCACGCTAAGACTTCTAAAATAGATTTCTCTTCATTTTTAAATTTTCCGTTCAAAAATGCACCTTCGCGTACAAAAGGAATACCAAAATGCGGTTTAATAATACGCAATTATTCAAACCAAGCTCATTACCAGGACGCTGCACTGAAGCAACTTGGATTTGCTTTACTACCTTGAAGTTAGAAAAATTCTCGTTTCTAGACAATCGCTTACGTTTGTGAACTTTATGAAATTTAAAATGAGTCTGCGAGCATGCTGTATGTTAGTTTGTTATTAAATGTAATTTAACAAGAAGAACAGCATTTAATAAGAGTATATAATACATGTCTATTTTAATCTTAAAAGTGGCTGTGATTTTATTTTATTAATTAAAACGGTAATTGCCAATAGGAAATGGCGAAAGCGTGTAGGAGCAATACATAGATATACGAGGAATGTTTTCAATTTCAACAAGAATATTTAAATGAATCTGAAAACAATTCAAAAATAAAATTAATTGAAGGTTAGCCATGGCTCTTGTTAACACATCCAGGGGAATTGTTTCGCTATAATATTATTTTTTTAGTTCCGATGTTGGAAAGTTCTATGAATTGGAGAGTGTAATTCAACTGAAATTCTTAAAAGACTGAGCACAATATAGCTATCAATGTTTTTCTAAAAGTCGGGTGTTTGAGTGGTCGAAGCCTTTTAGAGACGGGAGAACTCGTGAAAAAAATAAGCCTCATGTACGACGTGCTGCAATTTCGATTAATCGTAAAAATGAAGAAGAAGTTAATGCCCTCATTCAGCAAGACAGAATTTAGAAATTCGTATCGGTAGTGTGAAGACGTCATAATAAACAAGCTCTAATATCGTGAAGTGAGTGCCCGGTGAATTCCGCGATAGTTAACCGAAGTACAGAAGTTGAATCGCTTTTCCTTTATTACAGCAAATGAGAGAAAGAGATACATTTTTGGACTCATCAACTAATGAAACCTGGGTACATTATTTTTCTCCTGAATCAAAACTTGCAAGCATGCAGTAGTGTCACACTATATCTCTAAACCCAAAGAAGGCAAAAACTGTGTTGTCAGATGGTAAAGTGTTGGCAATATTTTTGTGAGATTCTCAATGATACTCTTTGTTGATTTCCTTTCTAAACAGCGTCCAGTTAATGCACACACTTCTGTGCGATAAAATTAAGCAGACCATCAGGAACAAACAGAAGAGAAGACAAAGTTCAGTTTGCTGTCTCTATGACAATGCTCGGCTTCATACCGCTGTAAGAAGAATTGAAACTACAAATAAACTTCCGCGGGATTTTCTGCCATATGGATTATAGAGTCCCGCTCTTGCTCCCTCCAATTTTTATTTGTTTGGCCCACTATAATAATTTTTAGGCGGTAGAATATATTAGTAAAATTTATCAAAGCTATTCAAGAGTGGATACGTATGGGAACCCAGGAAGTTATTAGAAAGCTTCCAGATCGGCGGCGCAAGTGCATCCCTAGGCAGGGGACCTACATCGAAAAGTAATATCGTTTTTATTATTGTAATATTAAAATGCCTTTTCTTGTAAATAAATTCTTGTTTAATTTTAACACTGTTTAGATTCAAGTTAATATGTAATATATTTCTTTATGCTCTTTATCCTAGGCAAATATACCTCACAAAACGTAACACCGTAAGCAAGCGTGTTTATGTTCATGTTTACATCAACTGGTATTACTATATTTTGTACATTTAACACTGGTAATTTATGCAGAATAATTTTTTATTAATTTCGAATGAGCAAAAGCTAAGTAACAGTAGTAGTAGATTAAATTATATGTTACAATAGTTATAATTAATCATAAATTTTATAAATAGCTTTTAAGAACTAAATATGCTAGTTATTAAAATATAGTAAAATTATTTTAAATATAATCTCAAAACAAGTATTGAAGCGGTAATTCAAACTTGGTGGAACAATAAACATACACCTGGAAATTCAAGAATTGATACATGTGACATCACACCTTTTCTCGAATTGACTGTTTCTCCTTAGTTTTCTAAATTTGCTTGAATGTGGTATGTGTTCATTTCTAGCTGTCCCTCAGATACATTTTGAATACTAAACCAGATACAAATGAACATTTTATTGTTGTGCATTTTGTTAAGCAGTTGTTGATAAATTAGCTGTAACCGTGGAATACTGTACACGATTTCTCTTTGTAGCTTCTTAAAAATAAAAATAGAACTTTGATAATATATTGTTGAAAATTCTATCGTGATTTATTTCTTATTTTAAAAATGTAGCACATGTTTGGATTTGTGTGCATATTTAAATAAGTTAAAACTTATAAAGTATGATTTTCAACAGTACCATACCTAAATCAAAAGTATAATTATTCATATTTTGGTTTTCTTTTTGTAAAATTTGTTAGAACCTTATTCCTGCATTTCATGAAGATAATATAAGAATGTTTTAGTTAGCTACGGTAAAAGAGAAGAAAAGGGTTATCATAAGTGGTGACTTTATTGTAAGGGTCCGATAGATCGCAGGTGAGCTGGCAAAATCTTCCATCTTCCAATTTTTCCGAAATTGGGTTATTATTTTATCATTACGCATGCCCTGGCAAATTCTCTTATGTTGTTAAAATTCTCTTCTCAGAACACTGTCTATGAAAATGGGTTTCTCACTATACGACTGTAATATTAGATGGCATTTTAAGAGGTTCTTGTAAAATAGGTAAAATCGAGACGATGGTGTTGGCAGTTCAGTTCAGTAAGTTATTCTTATTTTCGATTTTAATCCATAATTTCTATTTTGTAGAAAAGTGAGTAAGATGGCCTGTATGTTTATAGATTTAGTTTGTGAATATTTAAATATACTCAATTTAACCGCATTTTTTGTACTTGTTTTCTGCATATTTCTCTAAATAATATCAATAATATGCTCTAAATTAATTATTTACAATACAAAAATTGTTATGCAAGGATTCGGTTATAATTTCTAATGGTAAGGGTTACACGTCCCAAGTTACACTAGGTACTGATTTATACAAATCTGTTATAGTCAATGTTTTACAATAAATGACTGCAGGTAATTGTAGTGCTAGCGGCTTCTCATATTTACTGATATGTATTATTAGACAGTAGTTTTATGGGCTGATAATGACTGGAGCTAACTAGCTTGGTGTTTATCAGTTTTCAAGCTATATTTATTTTTAGGGTACTTATTTAAAGGGTGTATAATTCTGAGGTGAGGTCATTCCAACCGTTGATTTACAATTTTTTAACTGAGAAATTAGTTCTATAATGTAAAAAATTCTTTTTAATTATTTTACTATGATAATTGTATAACAAGAAAATGAACTCTGCCGTGATTAAATTAGGTACTTTTTAAATTATGAAGGATATGAGGCAATACCATACAAATACACACAAGGGCGTATCCAGCTCATAAAGGAAGGGGGGCAGCTTCCTTAATCCAACTTCTTTCATGGGGAAGGGGTCTGTGGGGGAGGGCATACAATAATACACAATTACAAAAGAAAAACAATATTTATTAACAAAATTAATTTTTGAACAGTAGTTTACGAGGATTAGTTGCAAATTTTTTAACTACAGCTTCCACTAATTGTTCGTTTTCGGCGATGGGAGCTAAATGAACGCTCTATAGTGTTTGTTGTGCAGGGCTGTGAAAGCAAAATCAGTAGTGCCTTTCTAATAGTTGGAAAAAACAATTTGTTCTTTTTTAAAACCTCGATAATATCTGGCGCTTCTTTTACCTCATTCCACGTTTTGAATCACAATTCCCTTTCTTCTTCGATGCCTTCCAAATTGTAAGAAGTTGCATAAGATGAAGTACTTTCATTTCATTCCTCCAATGAAACATCTCTCATGTTACTCGGATGGAAATGTGTCAGTGAAAATGCAGACGATTTATCTGCAGAAAATCTGACTTCTGAAGATGATGCGATGGAATCCAAATAAGGAATTATTAGAGACCTGCTCCAAATTTCGGATGGATTTCAGGTTGGAGGGTTGCGTCCGCGGCATCTTCATGCCGCTCCATGCATTTGATATGCATTTTTTCTTGTTGCTGCTTTACTCTCTTCAGCTAATGTCTCTAATGCTTCAACAATGTCGACGAAGTGATCCTTAAAAACACGCATGATCTTATACTTTTCTGACCATCTAGTCTCACACAATTTAGAAATGTTCGCAATAAGCTTGCGTCGTAAAACGGACTCGTGAGAAAATATGATTATCATTTCTGGGATAACGTTTAAGTAGTAGACGACAAGGTTTAGCTTGTGCGAGGAACAATAAAAATACAAGGCTTTATTGTACTTTCTCCTCAAGGTCGCCTGCACACTCCTTTCTTTCCTAGATATAGTCTAACGTCGTCGAAGCTTAACCCCACACACTTACCCGGGTGTAGGTTGCAATTTGTCACAAAATCTTCAATGGCTGTGGCAATACTTTTGCCATCAAGCCTTTCAAGATCTACAAAGCCTAAAAATTCTTCTTCGATTGTGTTAGCCTTTCCATCGTCACGTAATCACATAGACAGCTGTTCTTTGCCCGAAATATCCGCGGCTTGGTCAGCCAGAATACTGTAAGCGTAAGCTTTCTTAATCCTTGTGACGATTTTTTCCCTAATCGTAGTGCCACATAGATCAATTATTTCATTTTCTATGGTAGGTGACCGGTATGAGGCGTTTTTCGGCCCATGCTCAAAATGAAGGTTTAATTGTGAATCACCTGCTTCGATGCGTAAACGTCATAACTCTGTAAGTACGCCTTCATCCAGATTTTTGCCTCTGAGAGGTAAATCATCTGTGCCGGAAAAAATGACGCGGGATACAACCGAGAACCGTACTTTTTTGTTTTTTTTTCTATTAATGTGTACGAAGTCTGGTGAAGTAGGCTGTCTACTGGAATGGCCTCCATGAACGATTTTGCAGATTCCATTGCAGCCTTATGCCCCTGTGTCTATACATGTCCTTTGCAATAATTGTGCATGTCCTTGTACTTTGTGAAAGGCTGATGATGGAACAACCCTAACCATCTCTCATCATGCTGGCTGACGGCGGAAACAACACACAATATTTACAGAAAGCACCTTTGAGTCGTTTTGAGTAAGCTAACCATGGAGAATATGTGTCCAGCCACCGGAGATTGAATTTTCTCTTAAGGTGTTTGGCATCTGCGGCAAAATCGTAGTTCTTTGAAGGTACCCAGCCATTTTGCAGAAGATGTTTTTTCTTATTAATCGACATAGTGGTCGCCAGGCTGATTATATTTTCACTATCATCTTCATGACAACCGTCGTCTTCAGTTTTACTTTTATTGTCTGGCACCATGATTTGAACCATAGAAGGTCTCGCAGTCGCAGTGTCTGAAGCAGAGGGTGGTTGTACTTCCTTGCCCTTATCGTTGTTGCTACTGGTGCTGGTACTTTTCTTTCGTTTTAAATTCGCTGCAAAAAATAAAATATAACTTCTTTACTAAACGTTGGTGTGGACGCGGCATAGAACATGCAAACGTAGATACCCATGTAAACGTCAGTACTTACCATTCTTATCAAAAAACTTTCTAATATCCATTTTGTATAATTTGTATTAAAGTAGATGGCAGGAAACAACAAACTTTACTGTCGTACAAATTGCACACACTTGTGACCCTTTTGTGAACGTAACTTAACTGCACCGACTCTAACTGAAATGCGCGCGCTCTTATATATGTACGAGGTAAATAGCTTCTGGAATATGCTCGTTGGTGATGCGCCGTGAAATGAGACGAGATTATTTTAGAAAACTTCTTGTTGCCACGAGCTAACTATACATCCATCTGTGAGAAGTCATAAGAACTGCAACCTGTACGTGTATAATACACGTACAGGTTGGAGGACTTTTAACAGATGGCACGAGAGTCTCTATTTCGTAGTTAGTTTCTTTCAAAATGTTGACAAAGCAGGAAGCAACTATTAATCAATTTTTCAGAAATTTGTTGTTTATATTTTTTCTGTTTTTATTTAATTTTTTTTCACCTTGGAAGGGGGCAGCTTCCCCCCTCCTCCTACGTGTACGCCCTTGAATACACATGAATTCACGCAATATACTATAAGGTGTGGTTTTTATTAGGGTGGAGTTTAGGGTTCAAACAAGGTGGGACAAACGAAAAGAATGTAAAATTAACATAGTTGTGATGTAATGTCGAAATTTGAAAGGATCCAATTAAATGATTTCTTTTTGTTAGTGTACAGCTGGGCATTTACATTTCGTATTTTTAGAAATTTGCCTATTACAACTTCCATCGCTAGTGAGATGAAAGATTTACTTTTTCCAGGTGTATTCAAAGTTCTAACCGTTCTCTGTAGCGAACCAACAAAGTTTGTTGATTGCCCATCAATTTCATTGAATTATTTTCTTGAAGTAAATATTATTTCTTTGGTTAGCTTTTATGACAGGAATATGAAATCAGATAGCATTCTTTAATTTGCGCTATAAAGTCAAATTTAATAGTTGCAAGCTTAAAATTTTTGAGTATTTATTAAACGTGAACCATGAAACTTTTCATGTTTTACATTCTAAGTATATCTATATCGCAAGGCAATCATAAATTTCAGGTATTTTATATCGAGGACAGAACGTCGAGAATAAAATATAATATGTAAGACATCAAAAGCATTCTGGAAAATTTGTATTATTCATATTCTATTCTGTATTCATTATCGTAACAAAATTTCCTAAAACCAGATAAAAGTAAAAGTAACCTATCAAAATATGTTAGCTCACTCTAACAAATATGTCGGTAAATAAAATATTTCATTTTCATTGGCAATCACGTGCCTGCGAAATTCAAAGATATTCTTGTTAAAATTAGTCTGCAGCTGGTCATCGAAAAGAGAAGTGAAGTAGAGCTTGACCTAAAATGTGGAGAGCACTATTGATTTTCTAGTTAAATTTATTACCATTGTGCAGTTAATTTATTGTGCATCTTTTATCCTATCCACTCTTATGAGTCATTTCTGCACGTACCAGGAATTTTCATAATTTCAGATTACAACAGCAATATGGCAGTGTTATATTTTACATGATTTTAAGATTACTTTTTTCTGTTGCACGTATTATTGAGATAATCCCGTCAAGGGATTACCACAGGCGGAGTAAAATTTAATCATAAATTTTTTTTAAAAAACGCTTACCTAGTAGTAATTAAACATTTTTAAGGGAACTCTATACATTTTCTAAAAATGTTTTCTCTTTACTGTTATGTTTTAGGCATTACGATTAAGTGTATTGCTGAAATTTATTGAGTTGCGAATTGTCATTCTAAAAGAATCATTTTTTCCATTGCAGGAGAGAAGCATTTATTAAGTGTATCTTCACCAATTTCGTTGTAATAGCCATGGGCCGATATTATTTCGTTATTTTCTTATTGTCAACATATTGAACAAGGGATTAATTTGTAAGTTAAAATTAGTTATAGTTTATGTACTGGGTGGGCCAGCTAAGCTGCTCCCCATTAAAAGTGGTTGACGCAACCCAACATACATGTAGCACATCAACTACAATTATTGATATTCGTCTTGCATAGAAATAGATGCTAGTTTTGGTAATGTTGTATTAGTATTTAAAAAGCAAAGTTTTCGTTAATGCGACCGTATCATACTAAAAACTAAAGAAGTGTTAAATATCGAAAATTAAATAACAAAGGTTTAATTTAATTCAGTAAATGTGGAAAATTGCCTGCATCCACTTCCATACATTTTTAATTCATTTCAAGAACGATCTTCTGACTCGTGCAAGCGTACGGGATGTAAGTGACGTGCACACCTCGAATATTCCATTTTGTAAATTACTGTTATTTATTACCGAAGTTTTGTATACTAGTTTTTTTAAATTATACTACAAAGAACAAAGTCTAGCGGAGTGATGTCGCAAATTTTTGGTGGCCATCGATGCTCAGCTCCTCTTCCAGTTCAATTTCCTCCAAATACATTATTTAAGTAATTCCTAACAATCCAGTCTGTAATGAGCAGGACAGCCATTATGTTGGTACCAAAATGTATGTTTTATATTGAGTTCTGCATCTTCCACACGCGGATAAAATGTGTTGTAGAAAATTCAGGCAACGTTGTCACCTTTAAGTTTCACGAAATAAATATGGTCCAATAATATGGTTACCTACACCAAACATACACAGAAAAAAATTCTTTGAAAATGGCTTACATACGATCCAGTGCGGATTCTCTTCTGCGTAATAGTGTGTGTTATACCTATGCATTTCACTACTGTTCGAAAATTTTGTCTGATCACTAAATAATACATAATTTAATAAATAAATTGATTGTGAAAGAAATTACAAATGTGCAGTCTTCTATGAGGGTCATTTTCATGCAGTTTGTGCACCAAAGTACTGCAATGGAGATGAAACACATTGGCTTTCAGAATTCTTCTAACTAGTTCTACTAATACCGTCATTTGTGCTTAGATCTCAAACATGGGTATTGTCATTTACTGCCTCGACCACGAGATAGTTCATGTTTTATGTTTGTAGTTGTTCTGGGCCGACACCTTCTGGAATTACAGAATTTACCTTCGTTCGTTAAAAAAGTTTCAAGGCGTCTAAATATTTTTTATGGCAGTTCTTCTAGTTGGATAGGCCTGGTACATAAATTGCTAGCTGCAGCCGTATTTTTGTGGCGTTCACCAAAAATAAGCAACAAATCTGTTCTCTCATTATTTGAAAACATCTTATTTAAAATTTTAGTAAACTGAAAGCTCGACGTAGCACTGTCAAGTACGAGGGAGGTTTGCGTCAAAACCGAAATTTATTTTTCTATAGGAAGTAATTCAAAACTGTATATATGAATTAAACCAGTTTTATTTTTCAACGTAATCTCCATTAACATCTATCCGTTTATTTCGTCTTTGCACCCAAGATAAAATCCTGCAAAAGAAGAATATTCTTCCTTTGTCTAACTCAATTTAAAACCCATTTTTAAGTACATCTCCTTCTTGAAATCGTTTGCCTCCAAGATGACTTTTAAGCAGTCCAAACAAATTAAAATCTGAGGGAGCCAAGTCTGTACTATAAGCAGGATGCAATAGAGTTTCTCAGACCAATTTGTTAAAAAAATCCATAGTAATCTTTAACATGTGTGGTATGGCATTGTCTTGTTGAAGGATTATTTCTTTTGATAAAAATCGTCAATGGTGGTAGAAAATCGACATAAATAACACCTTTGCAGCCCAAAACTACGGACGCCATAATCTTGCCAACGAACGGCACCAGTTTGAAATTTTTCGATGGTGGCGAATACGAATATTTCCATTGCATGCTTTGCCTCTTGGACTCTGGTGTATGGTAATGAACCCACGTTTCATCACATGTTACAATACGTTCCAAAAATACCTGTCCTTCGTTACAGCAGTTAAGTAGCTGAGAAGAAATGCGGAAACCCGTCAGTTTTTGATCCTCAGAAAGTTGATGTGGCACCCATCGAGATGACGCTTTTTTAAAGTTGAGGTGTTTATGGATGATTTTTTCTACAGGCACAGTACATAAATTAGATATTTTCACTATTTCCGAAATAGTAATTCGCCGATTCTGCTTCATGAAAGTATCAACATATTGAATCACGGCAGGAACGACTTTTGCTGCATTCGGAACCTCTTCTTCCGGGATCATAACTTAACACTTTCGCGGCCATTTTTGAACCGGTCGGCCTACTCAAACACTTGCGACTTTTTAAGTATACTTTCACCAAATTATGCACTAAGTCTGCATAAAATTTAAGCAAGAAACTGAATAATATTGCGCTGCGTCAAAGTGCAACTGAAAGTGTTATCTGCCGTGTTTAATAACAAATGAACTGCTACCATGACAACAAGAGTATTACAATATTTGTTTAGACTAGAGTACATTAGATATTACATGTAATAAAAATCATACTAATCAATCAATTTTTACTATAACAGAGGAATTTCTGGTTTTGACGCGAATCTCTTTCGTTTGTTCGATAAATTAAAATAAATTAATAAAAACTTGCTTTTGGTCGCTATGCTGTATGTATATTGGGTTGCGTCTACTACCTGTCAGGACGGACAACCTAGCTGGCCCGCCATCTATAGTTTTTAGATAGTAATTGTACTTACGCGTACATTATAATTTAAAATAATTGAAAATAAGTGTTATACTAAATAAGAAAACCGAAATAATTTAGGGTTACCTCTGTTATACACATAAGCATTATCAATTATATTTCTGTCATTTGTACGAATATAAACTACTCAAAAATGAATAGGGATATTGTAATATAAAACATATATGTTTGTACTTGGCGATTAATGGTCGTCTATTATTGATAATTAGAGCAAGCGGCAATGTTTGATGTTAAAAAGGACAATCGAATCCAGTTGCAATTGTTTAACAGTATTAGTGTCAAGTCGAGTTTGTGTGTTTGATTGAATAATCTTTCCTGTCTTCTTAAGATCTTTTTTGTTCATTGTTTTTTATTCGTGTGTTTTATTTGCGTTCGTAATAATAAACAACAATGCAGAGAAACCATTTCACAATAGAAGAACGAAATTTAACCGTTGCTGTGCACCAAAGAGGACATCGCCATTGCTGATATGTTATAAACCACGCAGAACGTAATTTTACGTGCCCTTCCGCGCATTAGAGAAATAGTTACGACTGCAGGAAGGCCTGGAAGTGGATCTTTTCGCATCACACTTCGTGAGGATCGACTTCTGATAATTAATGCAAGAATGCACGCCTTTTCAGCTGCTCAACATCTGCAGTAAGTGCTCCAGAATGCCACAGAAAATCGATTGTTTGAGGTAGGACTTAGGTACCTCATACCGCCTCTTGAGATGTCCTGCAAAAACTGTGGCTCAACGAAGACACCGGGTGCAATGGTCAAGACGTAGGCTTCAAAATGCGATGATATACTGTTTTCGGACGAGTCCAGATATTGTCTCAGCATTGGCAGAAGGCGTCGAAGAGTATATCGTAGTGCCGGACATCGTACCTTACCTCAGTATACCCAACCAGTCGTTGCCTTTGGTGGTGGTTGTCTTATGGTATGAGCTGCAATTTCTTTAGGGTGGCGTATTACCTCCATATCTTTAATGGTATACTCACAGGCCAACGTTATGCCGAAGAGATAATTATGGACCATGTTCTGAACCGTCGCAACGCTGTTGGACGGGAATATTTTGTTTTCCTAGACGACAACGCAAGACCGCATCGTGCTCGGATTGTTTTAGAGATGCTTCAAGATGAGGAAATAAACCATCTTGCCCTTCCTCCGCTATCTCCAGACCTCAACCCCATCGAGCATGTATGGGACCTTTTGCAGCGACAGCTGGATCACGATAATCCAAAGCCTACTACGGTGCAACAGCTGAGGGATGTATTGCCGGTACTGTGGCATCAAATTCCACAAGAACTTATTGATAATTGCATTGAGAGTAGGCCAGCAAGGTGTAGAGCAGTTATTACTGCCAGAGGAGGTGCAACGCGGTACTAGAATTTAATAAATTTAAGTTAAGTGAAAGGAGACAATTACGATTTTCATTATAATATTGTTACATTCCTTCTTTAGACGTATCTTTGTTGTAATTTTCATGTCCTTTACTAAAAAGACGTTACATTTTGTTATTTTGGTAGTTTTTATTATAAATGCAATTCATGTTGCCTTACACTCTAATATCGCTATTCATTTTTGAGGAGTTTAGAATTATGGGTTATGAAGCTGTAAAATGTAGTATGTTCTACTAATATTGTTATTAAATTTACCCTGAACTGCACACGTATTGATATGATCAGCGTAGGATGTATTACATTCAAATACGATTTCCTTTTGAAAAATCTGCTTGTAAACTGACACCGATATTTAATTATGCATTTCATTTTTAGATGGTGCTCTACTTTTATAGTATAATTATGTATCATTTCAACGCATTCTTTTCTTTTAAAGGCCCATTTATAGAGTGTTCCTCTGTATCAACGTGAGTCAGAAATGTAAGCAAATGGATGAGTAAAAATTTGTATCAGTTTTAATCCCTGTAAACACAGCCAAGGAAAATGCTGTTTATTGGAGATGAATGGTATGAAGACATCTTGTTAGTACAAGATAGGTAACTCAACAGTGATTTTTAAAAGTGCACAAATAATTCAAACCCCAAATTAAAACTTCCCTACCACTACTGGCATATTTTTATTTTTATATTTACAAAATAAATTAAATAGAAAAAATCGTTATTTTTCACGATCATTTCTGATTACAAACTTAATTTTTAAAAGCACCTCTGACTTAGTCTAAAAAAAGCCTACATTTAAATTATGAATGGAAAACTGTGTATTTTTAATTTTTCCATAGATAATCATTTTAACTTTGAAAGCATTCGTACCTCAGTTTATTTACACCGTGGTTGTAATAGTTTTAGTTAGCAGCTGCTGTTGATTTTACTTAATGTTTATGTCATAGCAATTGTAATTGTTTTAAGTAGACAACGAAATGTTAAGTATTTTTTTCACTGCTAACAAAAATACTGTGAATTTAAATACAACATGCATATGTGGATAAATGTTTAAAGCTTAAATTATTAGGCATTTCAAAATGTTAAAAAAGTATTGGGTGTTCTAATGAGAACTCAAAACATTTCCGGTTCAACTGAAAGTTAGGAACATATTATCCTTGGCTGGGAAAACGGCGTGAGGGTGTTGAAGTAAGCGGATTTAACTTCTTTGAAGGAACCGTAACCAGTAACCACAATTTCAGCATCTACTACCTGCTTTGAAAACATTTGCTAATATGACCGGGTTGAGTAAACATAAGAATTAAAATTTTAGTGGCATTTTAACATTTTCCATGAACGTGAACAACCTATCAAATCTCCTCTTGCTGTTATCACTTTTGAATTTTGCACTATAATTTATTGCAGCGTATTCTCAATGCGGAAGAAATGTTTTTATGCAGAATAGTAATGCAGGGATTCCGGTGTCAAGTAGAAACATTTTCTCGAACGGACGCATTACACGGCCTTCCTGTCTCGTGCCATCTCGTCGGCCGACAACAATATATCGAAAGTAACTAAAGAAGTAATTAATAAATCACATACTGGAACATCCTACGTGTTCTCCGAATTATAGCCGAGCAACAACCATTTCCTTGGACCTTAAAATAAGACGTTTACCTAAAACTAACTTCAAATTAATGTACCTTGGGTTGTCTGACCACCAAATACAATTATTTTGTCAAGTTTAGGCATACCGTTCCAAATTTGATTGACAATTGTAATATCCCATTATTTATTTCAACTGTAGTTGCCTGAAGTAAAACCTAAACCCATAATTGAAAGAACATACCTTGCTGGGTAGCTATAAAGTGTAGTTTGATGTCACTCTATTATCAGCTTATCTGCGCACGATGTGTTGCCTACGTTCTTCCCTATGCTGTTCACAATTGCCAACTCTTGTAAAAACCTTTTCCAAATTTTTTTTATTACCTCTAACTAAGTGGTAAAATAGCTGTAATCAGTGTGGAACATATGAAGCAGTTAATTAGTTATTAGAAAATACTAAGTATTTTACTAGTTATTAGAAAACTAAGATATGGGCAATCTGTTACCTTAAAATAATAGATGGATAAGAAATACAAACAATGCAAAAACTTGATACCAAAGCTACTAGGTTCAAAGGCATAATCGCATAACGGAGAGTTGAAATAAGTTTGGCAGTAAATATTAAGTAGTTTATTAGTTATTAGGAAACTAATATAGGTGCACTCTGTGACTTTAGAAGAACAGATAGATGTGAAATAAGAACAATGTGAAACTTTGATACCAAAGTTATTTGGCTCAAATGCATAATCGCATAACGGTCTCGGTTACGTACTCAAGAACCCCATTGATGCGTAGCTTACTAGCTACCTGGTGTTGCAGCAGCGGTGCCTTACGGTATGCATTGCAGGCATGCTAACGTTGTGCAATGCCCCACCCGATCCCACCCTATCCCGTAAATTCCTACCCACCTTACTGGCATGGGGTGGGCCTGGCGTATCCAGGATCGACCCTCGAATCAGCTCCATGTCAGATGATGATGATGATGATTCAAAAGATAAAAATTTTTTCGATACTGATTATGATCATGTATATACCTACTGACCCAAAGAATTTTTAGTTTTTTCAGTATTTGATCTTCTTATCAGTATTTATTTACTGGAAACACATCTAATCTTATTTATCCATAACATAATCATAATCAATATTGAGAGATTCCCAAATTCATTCGCATCAGTAGGACATATAAGAATTATATAAAATACTGTGCAAGTTTTCATCTACAGCCTCGGTTTAAAAAATGGAATAGAGCTAAATGTAGGAAATTGCCAAGTGTAAACGGCAGCATCCATTTTAAAAATGCCGCAGGCATAAAAACCATGGGCATTTGTGTGGGCAAGCAACCCACATTTTTTTTCGTTCAAGTTCGCGTGTTTTGTTTCCCCCTGGAGATAGTGTACTGTACAGGGAGACTATATTTAAACGCAATACTTTATGTTTGTGAGATTTAGATTGAATATCTTTTCTGCCTCAAAATCTACATTTTTTTTCAAACAGCCTCATATCATTCTTTTTCATTTAGGCTGCTGTAACTCTAGAGATAAAAACAAATGGTAGTGGGGATGAATTATAATTCTCACACTTTATAGCTCTGTACAAGATAAAGCTAAATACAGAAGTTAACAAAGTTTAGCTTAATCTGTCATTATTGATATTGTTGTTCCCCATGGCTCATTTTAAGTCTGTCCTCTTTTTATTATTTAGGTTAATGTGCTAGATCCTTCTTTGAATGTGGCATTTCTGCCAGAATGTATACTGATGATGCATCTTCCATATTATCTTCCAATAACAGTAATAAGGGAGAACAAATATTCGACCTTTTATGCTTAAAAATATTAGCCCATTTTAAGAGGTTTCATTCCTACCGGAATAACATTAACTTGAAACTCAGTATTAGAGGTACAAGCTCAAGTATTAAGAGAGTTATTTATTGTTTTTAAAATCTAGACATTTTTGTAGTATAATCTTATGAAAATGCTGGTGTAATTGTTTTGTTGCAATAGATTCTTTTCCCCGCTAATATGATTTACAATTTTTTTTATTATAGTGGAACAATATTGTAGTGGTAACTTGTAGAGTTTAATAGTTTAACAAATCGAACCAGTCTGTGTTGTTTACTAAACAAATACGCGAATGCAGCCAAAGGCTATTGCAAGTGCAAAGTATTATACATGCTCGAAGTTTCACAACTGCTTTATCGATGCGCTTTGGCAACTTCGGTTGTTGCTTCCCTTCAGCACCAAAATGGGATTCAGGAACTGCAAGCAGCAGTGAAGAGGGTTGATATCTTGCAATGTGGCGAATCGTTATTAGTCTTTGTCTAAGTAAATTGTTACAGCGCTGCAAACGTATTTGACACTTTAAGCTCCTTTGGCTTGGGATTTTCAATAGGCTTTCTGTGATATCCAAAGGGATCTGTAAATTTTTCTTCTCATTTCCAACTTTAAGTTATTTCTTTAGGAATATAATAAATAATTTTACAACCATTTTTCCAATGAAAATTAAATTTCACCTTTACATAAACATATTTTACTTCGCTAATGGGCCAGCAGTTTTAAGGGTTGGTCGTTTACATGACTGTTATCCGAGGCCTTTTATAGAGTGATTTGTTAATTCTGTACGTTTGTCGTGGTTTTTGGAAGCTCATAAATTTGTCTTTAAATTGAGTGTACTTTTACTCCGCTTCGAATCCGCCACACGTTTTACTCGTGGTTTAATGCTATCGCTTTATCACCTTTAAGTTCAAAGCTTTTAAATTGATATAGTATTCGAGCTCACTCGAACGGATAGTAGCTTACAAATTGAAAGTAACTCCAACTTTTGGCATTAAGATTGCATCAATTGATCACAGTGTCGGAAGCCAAATGGTGTTAATAATTTAAAGATAGCTGCTAGCTGAACCTTGGCGGAAATGTTCACGCTAAGCTTAGTATTGGGAAGGGAACTATCGATTTGTTCGGATTGTTAGTTATTTCACCAATTCTATGCTGTACCTAGATGAATTTTACCTTCGTTACAAAATACATCGAAGGCTGAATATTTTATGAACAGAAATAGGCATTTCCGCTTCCATTTGCTATTCACTGCTGAAACAAACTTGCATTCAGGGGCTGTTCTATGTGGAATACCTCGTATTTGCAATAAAAGTTTCGTTACGTTAACGGATTTAATTAAACATATTTCACGTTTTATACCCTCCGTGAATAAATGTATATTTCGCTTATGGATTTTCCTTAACTCAATACCTACTATAGGAAAAGCTAACACTTTACCATGGAGCCATGGCAGATAAATTAAACATACCTAAATAAAAATGTCTGTCAGCATTGCTCGCTTGACAAAGCCTCATAGTTACACATGTAGGGTCCAATGCATATCCTGCACTAAAACGTCATAAAATAGTTGATTGATTAACATGTCTGTTAAAATAACATTCATTAAACAGACAAAGACTAACTCATATGAAACGCTAGTGTTCAGAACAGAGAGAAATATATTTCATTAAAATGTAGTTTAGTGCTTTCAGGTACATTTGTGATAAACCTATTAATATCCTCAAAATATATGAATTTACTTATTTAAACTAAATAAGCCAGAAAAACTAAGGTATGAAAATCACACTTACTCATTATGTACAGCATTTCTCGCCAAAAACATATTATGTAGACAGTTATCGTATTAGCGTATACAGACATATACACACTCAAACTTATATGGAATCACCCAGTATTTCCGATTTTGCTAAGTACTACTGAACTTCTGTTAATGGAAAATGAAAGGCACTTTATGCTAAACCAGTTTAATTATAATCAATCTGAAAATTTCGCAATTAATATTTTTAATTTTAGGTATTCATCATCATCATCATCATCATCATCATCTGACATGGAGCTGACTCGAGAGTCGATCCTGGATACACCGGGCCCACCCCATGCCAGTAAGGTGGGTAGGAATTTACGGGATTGGGTGGGATCGGGTGGGGCATTGCACAACGTTTGCATGTCTGCAATGCATACCGCAAGACACCGCTGCTGCAACACCAGGTAGTTAGTAAGCTACGCATCAATGGGGTTTTTGAGTACGTAGCCGAAACCGTTATGCGATTATGCATTTGACCCTAATAAACTTAGTTATCAAAGTTTCACATTGTTTGAAATTCTTATCTATCTGTTGTTCTAAGTTAACAGATTCCACCTATCTTAGTTTCCTAATAACTAATAACTTAATATTAACCACAAATCGTACTATTTCCACCCTATTTTAATGTCGACTCTCGCTTCTTCTTCCTTCTTTTCCATCCTTCCCCTTTGCAGTTGTCAACTAGGAGTCCATCGTTTTCTTTCCCACTGGTACTTGTTTCGTTCCTTCTCCTTTGTTTTCCCCGTCCTCTCCCGCTTACTGCTTCTTCTTCTTCGTTATCCTATTATTCTTCAGTCGATTCTTGATCGGAGGTCGTACCTGCTCCGTATTGTATTTCTATTAGTATACCTTTAGTATTTCTGCTGCTGCTGCTATTGATTGGGCTCTTCCCCAAAACCCCCCTTACCCTAGGTCTTATAAGTAGGCTTCTATTTGTAGTGCTAGACCGTAGGCATGATCCAGATGATTGTAGCGCGGAGCCAGACTTCTTATATTTTTCTCCAGTTGCAGTTGGAAATTTTGTAGATTTTCTCTAATGTATGACAAGATTTTTTCTTAAGTTGAAAACTTCCTGTTTGAGCTGTTCCCGCGGTGCTGTGCCCCCTGTATTTTGATCTGCTATCGAGGTGAATAAACAGTTTCCATTTCCTGGAATTTAGCGCACCGTCAGTTTGTGTCCGTAAGTGCTGTTTCCTGTTCCATGGCCTGTATTGTGTTAGGTGCTTCTGAAAGTTGCCGTGGGTTTGCTGTTGTGTAATTTTCCGTGTGTATCTTCCTACCTTCTAATATTACTGGTTCTGCTTGATCGCACTCTGTAATGTCAGATATCGAACCTACCTAATTTGCGGTCTCCGAATGAAATTAAAATTAAATAATTTTAATTTTAAGTATTGAAAAGTAGAAATAAATAATCATACCTTAAGCTTGTCTGGTTCGAAATTATATAAACTTATTTTTCTAACTCAACTATACATGCGACCTTATCACACAAGACAAGTGAAATAAACATGTTACTTTGTGGTTTATCTCTTAGTATTTTCTCAAATTACAAATTCAGTTTTATACTACTCAAATTACATACTGACACAAACGATATTTCGAGTACCAGCCGAACAACGAAACAAAAATAATCCGAGAAGCTTCTATCATTCGAATGAATTATTAGCATCTCGGTGATGCATAAATAATAGAATACTTCGAAATTATTTCATTCGAGATGCGCACGACGTTAGGAATGTATTTGAGAAGTTTTTATCATTCGGGGATGCATGCATAATCGAATATTTCGAATTATTTCATTCGAAATGCTTGCGTCGCTACGACCGTATTCGAGAAGTTCTTATCATGTGAATGAATTTCTCGCATCTTGGAAATGCATACATAATTGAATATTTCGAATTATTTCATTCGAGATGCTTGCGTCGCTACGACCGTATTCGAGAAGTTCTTATCATGTGAATGAATTTCTCGCATCTTGGAGATGCATACATAATCCAATATTTCGAATTATTTCTTCGAGATGGTTACGTCGCTACGAACGTATTCGAGATTTTTTAGTATTTGAATGAATTACTCGCATCTCGGAGAAGCGTACATAATCGAATATTTCGAATTATTCCTTTCTAAGTGCGCGTGTCTCTACGAACGTATTCGAGAAGTTCTTATCAGAGAGAATGAATTTCTCGCATCTTGGAGATGCATACATAATCGACTGTTTCGAATGATTTCATTCGAGATGCTTGTGTCGCTACGAACGTATTCGAAAAGTTCTTATCATGTGAATGAATTTCTCGCACCTTGGAGATGCATACATAATGGTATATTTCGAATTATTTCATTCGAGATGCTTGCGTCGCTACGAACGTATTCGAGAAGTTCTTATCATGTGAATGAATTTCTCGCATCTTGGAGATGCATACATAATCGAATATTTCGAATTATTTCATTCGTGATGCTTGCGTCGCTACGAACGTATTCGAGAAGTTCTTATCATGTGAATGAATTTCTCGTATTTCGGAAATGAATACATAGTCGAATATTTCGGATTATTTCATTCGAGATGCGTGCATTGCTACGAACATATTCGAGATTTTTTAGTATTTTAATGAATTAGTCGCATCTCGGAGAAACGTACGTAATCGAATATTTCGAATTATTTCGTTCTAAGTGCGCGTGTCGCTACGAACGTATTCGAGAAGTTTTTGTCATTTCCATGTATTACTCGCATCTCGGAAATGCATACATAATCGAATAATTGGAATTATTGCTTCGAGTGCGCAAGTCGCTACGAACACGTTCGAGAACTTTTTATCATTCGAATGAATTACTGGCATATCGGAGATGCATACATAATCGAATATATCGAATTATTTCATTCGAAATGCGCGCGTCGCTACGAACGTATCCGAGTAGGTTTTATCATTCCATTGAATTACTCGCTTATCAGACAAGAATTCCACGATAACAGTCTAATTAAAAAATTTTTATCTGCAGTAGTAACAAAAAATTCTAAAAATAAACCCTTCCATCTCACCAAGTATTCATTTTCTGAAAAATCTTCATAATTTCTGTATCACGTCCAACATGAATATTTGTTAATTTTAACGTGAAACGTAGTAAACCTTGTATGAGGAAGTTATTTAAGTTTCCAAAAATATTTAAGTCTGTTTGTCTTTTAAAGAAAGCGTTTCTGGACTAAAAAGTTTATTCTAATATTCCATAAAAATCGAAATTAGTCGTTTATAAACAGTAGAATCATATTCTAAAAATATATGAACATCCTTCATCCATTCCAACAACGTATGGTTTGACTGAAAAGCATTCTCTTATTTGACTTTTATGTGTCTGGCGGATTTTTGAAATTCAGCGAGTATAGGGTAGAAGATAAAAATCGAAATAAATCTAGTTACATAAATTTTCAAATAAATTTAAAAGTCTATACGTCTCTTCCAATAAAACTTTGCTAATCTGAAGAGCTATTTCTGATTTTTCTGTAACGGTCTCTATGAATTTTGAAATTCTTTATAGATAATACAAACTAAATGATACAATTCAAAACAGATCTTTTGTAACCTTTATAATATATTCTACAAACATATAAAATTCAATTCAATCGAATATGGCTTAGCTGAAAATGTTTTTCTGATTTCACCAACACCAATAAATTTTCGAATTTTGAAAAATCATACAGATTAAATGATAAAAATTGGAATCAGTCTTTTATATGCCCAAATTCAAATAATATTTAAAGGTGTTTTCTTCTTCAGTATGGCTTGACTGAGGTTCTTCTTTCGAATTATAAAAATTATAAAAATATCTAGAAGATCATCCACTCCCTACAGACTATTGTTTGGCTAATGAATATTATCTTATATCTTCCATACGCTTTTGGTATTTACCAACAAATGTTCCGTCTAAGCGATGAAAGTCGATATATAATTTAAATTGCAATAGTATTAGTATCAAAATCTAATAGTACTTATATGGTCGTTTTCTGTCTTACAACATATTTACGAGGGCTGTTGTCTTTCTGCTAAGTCTAGTAAAGTAATACACAATTTATTGACAAAACACATTTATTTATAATTTTTCAAAAAATTCCCTTCCACACTCAATGCATTTTTGCATCCGTGAAAACCAATCTTCAAAACATTTTCTCCTATCTTCCCGCGTTAGGTTATATATTTCATTTTTAAATTCGTCATCCGCTTCCTCGGCTGATGTAAAACGTAAACCCAGTAGCGTATTCTTTACACGCGGAAATAAAAAGCAGTCATTAGGTGGTAGGTCTGGCCTATACGGCAAATGAACCATTATTTCAAAGTTTTGGGCATTCAAATACTCAGTCGTTCGAGCAGCAGTGTGCGCCCGAGCGTTATATATTGACGCAACATGATTTTTCGCGAACACTTTGGAGAACTTGAGGCAAACAAACTATACCATTCAGAATTAACAGTACGACAATCCTCCAGTGCTACAGTGGAAACACGTCCAGTATTTCCAAAGAATGTGGCAACCATCTTCTTGTTTCGGCTTTTTTGCACAACTTTTGTTGGAGCCGATTCGTTCTCAAAGACCCAAACTGCCGACTGTTGCTTTCTTTCGGGATCATAGCAGTGTACCCGCGTTTTATCACC
>JABXWE010002195.1:0-11196 GCA_014611495.1 Limonius californicus | reverse complement strand
TAGGGAGTTTTTATAAACACTTATGGCAGCACTGACAGGTGGTTGAAACTGACATTTCAAATTCAAATCGAACTACCAACATCGTAAAAAAACAAACTAAAAACAGTACGATTATAGGCCTCCTTAACGTACTGTTTTTAAGCTAAAACAGTGCGCTTAGAACGGCTTTATAAAACCGAAATAGAAAAACTTCATTATAGCCTAATCAGAAGCATGAAAAGAATGTTGCTTGTAAATCATTTGTTTCTCAAATTTGCGCTGGATTATTACCAATTTATATAAGTGGCATGAAAATAATAACCACGTAAGAAGTAATTCTTGTCTAGCAAGAACATAATGGAACACAAGTTGCAGATTTAATTTTAATGATCCAATTAGCCAATTCGTTTGCTTCTAAAAGTATCGTTATTGTTTTCTGTAAACGATTTCTACAGTCTAAGGAGAGTTACTAAAATAATTTCAGAACAAACTAATAAACTATATTGTAAACATAAGGATAATTCGGGGGAATACCAAAACATATCAATTATGCAACCATTCATTACATAAAAGATAGTCACCACGAACTAAATAACAGCACAGACCATGCAATGTAATAAAACGGTTTTTGCAATACTGGGTGACAACGAAGGTTAAGCCACATCCGTATACGTTTAATGTATTTTTAAGTTATCGGATTAATTTAATATAACGCGATTGAAAATTTACGCAAAACAGCGAATAATATATTTTGCTGCTAAATGTATTTGTCCGCATTCAAGACCTACCTACCTAAAATTAAGTACAGATTTCGAAATTAAGAAATATGTAGGCGTTTCGCATAAAATAGTAAGTTGGCGATACTTTCAGGAAAAGTCTGAGTACCAGATACCCATACGTTATATGAAGGGACATATGAATTGCATTTTATTATATAGGGAAAATGCTGATAATAATTACAGTCTAACAACAAACCTTTGGAACTACAAATATTTGTACGTTATATATAATAAACGTAGCAACCGGGAAACTCACAATATTTATATACTCAAACTAGCACACATTAAACTACCGCTGTGCCTGAAAATCCTGGCATCACTTCTCACGGTCTGTATATTTACCGTAAAAATTAATTCACCTGTTTCATCGCGGAAAAATATCATAGCTGGTGTACATCAGGACTCTGTTTTGGGCCTACCCTGTTTACACACGACAAGAGTAGAACAAGTATCATCTCTTATTTACTTAAGACTTAATATACTCAGGGACATGGAAATCGCAACACCAAGAAGGGGTAGGAATTTTTGACCAAACTTGGCAGAAACGTTTAACTACTAAAAGGTAGCAATTGATTAAAATTTCATTCATATGGATGAAATGATAATGGCTTATCTGACAGTTCTTTCAGTTTTTTCTAACAATTTTATCAGGTGTATGTTTTGCGAGATTTTGTTCAGTGCTTTATTGTTTTCGCTTTTGATCGTTTGTTTTGAGGGTGGTGTTCAGTGATGAATCCCGATTCTGTTTGGGGATGCATGATGGCCATATGAGGGTCAGACGAACACGGGGGGAACCTCGCAATGTTAAATTTTCTGTTGCGAGGCATGTGCACCAAACTGTGGGGATTATGGGGTGCTATAAATTATGGGAGTAGGTCCCGTTTGTTATTCATCCGAGGAAATATGAACGCCCAGCGATATGTGGATGAGGTGGTAAAACCCCATATTCTTCCATTTCTTCAGCAGTTGGAAGACCCACTTTTCCAGCAGGATAATGCCCGTCCCCGTATTGCAAAACGTTCTATGGACCGATTTGCAGAGGATAAAGAAGTCAAACTCTTGCCATGGCCACCCCGATCTTTTGCCCATCGAGCATGTTTGGGACATTATGGGGAGAACACTGAGGAACTTGCTGCATCCTCCGCAGACGCTGCAAGCTCTACAGTACGAATTACAGGTTGCTTGGGACACAATACCTCAAGAGGAAATCGACCATCTGCTAGAATCTATGCCACGAAGAGTGGGGGAGTGTGTAACCAATAGGGGAGGACCAGCCCATTATTAATAAAAATTATGTTTATATTTTGTTCTTTTTCTTTAAAAGTTTAATCAATTGCTACCTTTTAGTAGTTAAACGTTTTTGCCAAGTTTGGTCAAAAAATTCCTACCCCTTCTTGGTGTTGCGCTTTCCATGTCACTGAGTATATAATCAACTACGGAAAATCTTAAACATCAAGTCATGTCACAAGTTATAAACACACCTAAGACATCTGGCGTACTAAATAATAAATATGTATAATATGGCATAGCAAATATATAAATGCATTCAATAATAAATTCAAAATTCGGATTTATAAATCCATGATACTACCAATACTAACCTACGGTGCAGAAACACAGTTAGATATACAAAAAACTAGACAAATGATTGAAGTAGCCGAAATGAAAACTCGTAAGGAAAATAGTAGAGAAAACAATACCGAACGAAGACGAGCTGAGAACAAATTCATTCAAAGAATGAATGAAGCCGATAGTTCGGGTAGCAAGATAGAGATCACCAATAGGAAAACGGTTCCCTGGAAAAGCAGCAAGAAGAACAGGAGCCATCCTATAATGAATAAAAAAAAATGTAATGGAAGATGTATGATATTGAAGAACCGGTCGACTTAGAGCTAGCCATGTTTGCGGATGATACAGCTTTTGTAACACAGAACGACAATTTGTAGTGTGCCATTACAACGCTACAAAACGGCATTGATCGGCTTCTAAAATGGTGTATAACAGTCAACCCAACTAAGATAGAGGCGAAGATCTTTACATTGAAACGATACATCAACCCAGCGGATTTAACAATCAGTGGCCTTGATCAAAGACTTTCTTGGGGATATCACAAACCGAAAACTAAATTAAGCATACACTTGGCTTGCTATGTTATACCCTTTAACAAACCCAAAAGGCTCTTTAAAAAAACTGTGGTTTGCTAATACAATACTCCATCTTACGACTTATCCTCACGCAAGCATGTCCATTGTGGAATGCTGCATCACAAACGCGTTCTTGAAAAATGCAAGTATTTCAAAACAAGTGTTACTGATGGTGACTAATGCTAAGTATTTGTCCAGAACACAGAAATACACTATGACCTTAATCAACGAACAATAGAAGATTTCGGTAAAAAAAAGTAGTAACTGTATCTAAGTGCATCAACTGGGGAAAAAATTAATTAATTACTTAATACCTAAAAAACGTCTGTTACCGCAAGGCATTTTAAATTATTTCAACGTATATGTGACAGTCTTCTTCTTCTTCTAGAATCCTTATACCCTTAGGGTGCCAGATTATTGTCTTGCGATGTCTTGACCCAATTTCTCCATCCCTTCCGGTCCATCGCCAGTGCTTTCATCTCTTCTCTCGTCTTTCCTCTTTGTCTGCCTAAATCCTCTATTCTTTGTAGCCAGTTTTTTCTGGGTCTTCCTGTTCTTCTTTTCCCCATTCTGCCTGGCTCCATTATCTTCTAAACTAGTCTGTTTTGGTCCATTCTTATTATATGACCGTACCAGTTTAGTTGTTTCCTCTCAATCTTCTTTGTAATTGCTTCTTGCTGGACTATTTGCCTTATATGTTCATTCCTCTCTCTGTCCATCTTAGTTTTCCCTGTTATTTTTCTAAAGTATTTCATTTCTGCTGCAATGATTTGTCCTTCAGGTTTGTCTTGCATTGTAGACCCTTAATTTCGTTTCCGTGTCTATTTTTCTTTTCCAAATATTGTTTTGTTTAATGCGTAATAGATCCTTACGCTCTTTTTTGTTCTGTTGGCTACATCTAGGTCTATCTTCCCATCTTCCGATATTACCACAGAATAAATACCTACGGACACAGAAGCGACACTCTCGGCGGCGCCTTTGATGTTTCAATAGCTAGATTTTGTGAGGCGGCCATATTGAAAGCAAGTAACTTAAGGCGGGTAATTTAAAAACTTGCATTGAAGGCGTGTTAGTTTATAATTTTTATGCTTTGATTTGGCACAAGGTAGAAGTATATACTTCTTTAAGAGTGTACATTAAAAAAATAAAATCTTATAAATGTTTAATATTAATCATTTTTACATTTTTTGCGTGCTTATTTCTAATATTTCTGTTAATATATTTTAAACAAATTTTTACAAGGATGAGTAAATGGTACATCATTCATAATACTAAGTAAACTAGTTCCCACATATGCTTGAACAACTGTTAAAAAATTATCAACAAATATTCCTTCTAATTTTTCTACGTAATTATAAAAATTAATATTAGGTACTTTTAGGTTTCCAAACATATCTTGGTTTTTGTTTTCATATGCTTTATAATAATTAAAAACCACAGTGGAATCAAAAGATTTAGATTCATCATTTGCATATTTTTCACAAACCTCACACGAATGAATATCCAAACAGTTTCGTAGCAAATAACCACATACATACTTTAAACCATTTACACCTGGCAAATTATTTCTGTAGACGTACCAGATGCCAATCAACGGTTCAATCTCCAATGCCAATGATTGGCTACCCTGCCAATCAGTGGTTCAATTCTTATGCCAATCATTGGCTATACTGCCAATAGCTGGCACAAATGCAGTCTTTTACTTTTTTTTTCACTTATTTCAGAAATTTGTTGAATAAAAACTTGACAGATTTATGTAGCAAAACATCGAGGATCAAATTTAAAAAAAAACAGTTTTCTACCATTAATAGGTACTGATGATCTACAGAGCCTTCGAAGGTGAAAAACCTCTTAAGGTGCCAATCAATGGGTGTTTTACCCTAAGAGTTTTGTGTTTTCAATTCAGATAACTTACCGTTGTGCGTCTTGTGGAAAACGAAAGAAGCTTAGTTGTTTATTTATATTGGAATTGTTGGTGCAATTAGGTGCAGCACACCACCGCCCACCTTTTAATGCATTCATATTAAAATTAGTCTTAGTAATTTAATTGTTATCATAAAATCCGGTTGACAAACTGGTCAACTCGTATTGAAACTAAGGGATATAATCACAAATCTACTCGCTGCCAACATGGCTACAGCTACGCATGCGCACTCATTTTCAGATCCGCTTAAAACCGAGAGTGGCGCTTCTGTGTCCGTAGGTATTTATTCTGTGCTAACATGAAGCAACAGCTAGTGTGTCTTCAGTTAGTGGAGTTGGTAGACATTGTTCGCTGAAAAATTTACGCATTGTTTTTTATAGCCCTGGAGAAGTCAAGTCTACAAAAATAAAAAAATTTTTTAAGACCGTAAGTATTTTTATATATGTTTTACACCGTAATAACATGATTAGTTTTCTTCCATTTTACGGGATAAATTATTGATAAAAGTAATTCTAACCCTAAATTTTCGTCCAATTTTTGCACATGTGCTCAAGGGGCAATAGCATGAAAAAAGATTGGGGTAATAGCGTGGTCACGCTATTACCCCAACCTCGCTATATTGTGCTTTAATCTAGAAAAATAATGTGTTTAGATGGTTCGCAAGTACCTTAAAAAGAATATCAGGGCCAAATGGTCGATAGAAAATCTCCAAAGAGCCGTTAACGCAGTTAGAACAGGCAAACAAACAATTTCGGAAGCATCTAGGGAATTTGAAATTCCATGGTCCACTCTTCGCGATCATGTTACTGAAAGAAGCCGCAATGCGGCTGGAAACCCTGGTGCTCCTAAAAAAGTTGGCAGACAACCAATCTTCAATGATGAACAAGAATCCCAAATCGTGGAATATTGTTTAGAGTTGTCAAAGAGATACTATGGTCTGACTGTTAATGAGTTTCGCGAAATTGTTTTCCAATATGCAGACAAGCTACGCTTGAAACACCCTTTTAAACAAAATGATAAAATGGCAGGTCGTGATTTTTACTACAACTTTATGGAAAGACATAATCAATTAGCGCTAAGGAGGCCAGAAGCGACTAGCATCAACCGCGTAATTAGTTTTAATAAAACAGCCATTGATTTATACTTTAATAATTTAAACTTATTGTTTGAGAAACACAGATACTCTCCTTCTGAAATTTATAACGTTGACGAAAGTGGTCTCCATACGGTTCATAAACCTGGGAAAATAATTTCACCAAAGGGTGTTAAGCAGATTGGCAAAATAACAAGCGCCGAAAGAGGTGACTTAGTAATCATAATTTGTTGCATGAGTGCGGGGGGCAATTACGTACTGCCATTTTTGGTTTTCCCAAGGAAACTTATGAATGAGAGGTTGATGAAGAATGCTCCTCCTGGTAGTGTAGGCGCTGTAAGCTCTAATGGTTGGAGCAATTCAGAAATATTTGCAAAATGGATGACTCATTTTATAAATCATGTCAAACCGACAAAAGAACGTCATGTTTGCTTAATACTCGATAACCACGAAAGTCATTTATCGTTGGCTGCGTATGACTTGGCCAAAGAAAATGGGGTAGACATGATTTCCTTACCGCCACATACGTCCCACAGGACTCAGCCTTTAGAACTTGTATTTTATGGGCCAATAAAGACGGCTTTTAATAATCAATGCTCATATTGGATGAGGTCGAATCCAGGCAAAAGAATAACTGTCTACGAAATTGCGGAATTATTTGCCGCAGCATACCAAAAAGTGGCAACAATTGACAAATGTGTGAATGGTTTTAGAAGTGCTGGAATCTGTCCATTTCAGCCAGATATATTTACAGAAGAAGATTTCTCTGCGGCAAATGCCCTTCAACCAAAATCCACTCCAGCACTTGAAACTGCTGATAACATTAACAATCACAACCAAAATAAAACATTAGTAGAACACCCTCAAGTAATTTCAAGGACTAATCAAAATGATGCAGAAATTCCTACTTGCTGCAAATATCTGGACGAAGAAAATAATAATATTGAAAATATCAACAACGTTACACCAACGAAGAAAGTTTCTCCGAAAGAAGGACCACCGGCCATTATATTAAAGGAATTGGTACCAATGCCTACCCAAAATAAACCTGTTGTTAAAAAAGAAATATCAAAAGAAAGTCATCAGAGATTTTAACTGCAACACCAATCAAAGAAATTCTAATAGAACAGCAGAAAAAAGCTGATCTAAAAAAAAACAAAGAAACTCACAAAAGAAAAGTTTTTGGTGCTGATAAAACACCAAAAAATACACAAAGAAAAATTCCACCTAAAAAAAAAGAAATTGGAAACCTACACGTCGACCTCAGAAAGTGAGGAAATCAATTTGACCTCTGACGAAGAATATTCAGATACTGCAGACAATCTTTTGGATCCGTTGGTATTTAAATCACTGGAGGATGATCCAAAACGGGGAGACTATGTCCTTGTGGAATTTGAAATTCCTAAAGCAAAACATGCTGCATACTATGTGGGCAAAATTTTGACCGAAAAAGATGAAAATCAGGAGTTTGAAATATCATTTTTCCGTAAAAGTGTCAAAGTTAACAATGCATTTGTTTTTCCGGCGGCCATAGACATATCAATAATACACTTAAATAGAATTAAAATGATTCTTCCAACTCCCATACTTCATGGGACGACAAAGAGACAACAATCATTTTTAGAGTTTGGTATTACGTTTGATCAAATAGACGTCCGTTAAATCCAAATTAAGTGCAACTATTTTCATGATTTTTAAGTTTTCTATACCTTTTGTTTGTATTGTTCCGTTAAGTGTTTGCCAAAGAATGTAGAATCTAAAATTTTTGTGTTATTTTATAGAGTTTCTATTATATTTATGCTTAATATTTGATACAAGTGTTTTTGTTTTGTTTTTGATAATATACTAGTAAATATTCGTTCAAAAAAGCGTTTTAATTTCGTAATGGTAAACAAAATACATGCAAACCACAGTGGGGCAATAGCGACAGCCACTCATGCTATTACCCCAGCAGCTTGGGGCAATAGCGTGAATGTAACTTTTTTTAAAAATTTTATTACATATATTTTTTTTTATATTATCGCTATTTTGTGCAAACCATATGAAAAATAAACGATGAATTGGTATGCCACCCTAAATTGAAATCAAAGAAGCTATTAATATTCAAGTTCGAGCAGTTTAAAAAAAACTTAGCGCTATTGCCCCACTTTCCCCTACCTACTCGGGTTTGGCCAATGGTCATTTTTTTTCTAATCCTAAATATAGCAGGCGTTAATAATGGAATATTACTCTGTTGTAATCAAAACTTAGATTAAACCATGGATAGTAAACAAAGAGATATGTTAATCAAACTTGAAATGGCTCTGGTGTGACCACATATTGAATGACGAGATGTCCGTTCTCTACCACGTGAACTACGGGATGGGGTATTGAAATTTGGTGGGACTCCACTTCCTGTAAGGGTCTTAGAACAGGGCCCAACTCGTTTGACTAGGTGTGAATTTTTCCCGAGGCAAGATGACCGCAAAATTAAAAACGTAGATAACTATGTGTAAAATGCGAGAAACATATACAGTGTCTCGCTCTAGACTGCACCACCCCAGTATTTTGTTTATATATTATCGATTCAAAAAATTTCTTTTTTCTGATAATACCTCCCACTGAACTGTAATTTTAGGGTATATTACTTTCCCTTCTCGGTGAAATGCTAGCCTACTACGATTTAAAATAAACAGCAAAATTGAAGAAGTCGTATTAGGGATTTTTCTACAACGAACTTTTGTTAATAAAAGTTGTTCAGAATCGGCCAAATAAGCTAAATCCAAAATTTCATTACAAACAAAAAATATTAAAAATTTTTATTTTTGTTTGCAATGAAATTTTGGATTGAAGAAGTCGTATTAGGGATTTTTTTACAACAAACTTTTGTTAATAAAAGTTGTTCAGAATCGCCCCGATAAGCTAAATCCAAAATTTCATTACAATCAAAAAATATTGAACATTTTTTTTCTAAAAAATTTTGTTAAATTTTAAAGAAAAAAAAATTTTCAATATTTTTTGATTGTAATGAACGTTTGGATTTAGCTTATTTGGGCGATTCTGAACAACTTTTATTAACAAAATTTTGTTGTAAAAAAATCCCTAATACGACTTCTTCAATTTTGCTGTTTATTTTAAATCGTAGTAGGCTAGCATTTCACCGAGAAGGGAAAGTAACATAACCTAAAATTACAGTTTAGTGAGAGGTATAATCAGAAAAAAGAAATTTTTTGAATCGATAATATATAAACAAAATACTGGGGTGGTGCAGTCTACAGTGAGACACACTGTATGTGCTCGTCACGTAATCTTTGTTTGCAATAACGGCATTTAATTATTATGTAAATGCATTATAAAACTTTTTTACTTTGTTCCTTAATGTTTTTGAAGACAAAAAGAAATTACGACTATTAATGGTACAATATATTTAATTGGGGTACCCTGATACCCCACCAGAGTATAAGTGTTTGTTAGCGCCAGCCATATGTTCAATGAGGAATTCATTGAAAAATGATGTAATCACATAAAGGTCAAGAGTGGGGACGTTGTGCGTGTGCTTTTTAGTGCAAATGTCCTCCGGGCAGAACCAAGGGAGTCGCCTTGATCTTAAGTTACTGCGGTGTTATATTTTTTAATTCAAATAAATAATTAAGTGCTTATAAACTTTGTTGCTTTTTTTATTATAAAACTGACATCAGAAGTGGGATTGGCCTGCAATCACTATATTGTGCAATTATGGCTCAAGAAGCTTTGCTGGAAATATTCCAAGACATTCAGAATTCATTGGTCGGTGCTACGCGACGTATTCAAGATTATGTTGCACTACCGATATTCGACCCACTTCGGGCTGATTCTGGTACTGTTGTGTGGTATGGTGAAATTGAACAATTGGCGCATGAATTTAAGTGGAGTGGACGAGAAATGGTTGCCCGAGCGGGCAAGGTGTTGAAAGGAGCAGCTCACACTTGGTTTGAAAATTTGGGAGCCTGAGCAAAGAGACTGGGAAACGTTCCCATCCGATATCGTCGACCTATTTCCACCTAAGCGGAACTTGGCAGAAAAGTTAAGAAAAGCTGTCTTTCTGACAAGTGAAAATTTTGATACGTATTGTGAGTATGCAAGGGAGAAACTATTGCTTTTGTCTCGTGCTAAAATTAAATTCTCTGAAGCTGAGCTTGTTGATATTATTGGAAAGCCAGTCCGTGTTGACGAGTTATCTTTGGTTATGATTAGGGGTAGGCCTGTTTATTGTCTAATAGATACTGGCGCTGATTGGTCTCTTATTCCAGATACAAGATCCTCGTGTAAAAAGAATCTAGATCCAGATATTAAATCCACATAGTGGATCTAGATACTACCCAACACTGATGCAATCCAATAGCATTGCCGGTGATTTTGGAAAGGCACAACTTCCAGAGATGTATTTTGTTCCTTACGCTTTCCCCAAATTTGACTCGGTTCTAAAATAGTTACTATACAATAATATTTATTTCACATATAACAGCAATATCGTTTTCACATACCTGTTTAAGGATTATAAACCGCGGGAGTAGGTCAGGGCCGGCGGCAGATCTTTTGGCGCTGGCGGTAAGTTTTCCTAATATGCGCCTACCAAATTATATTATTGTTGTGTATTAGAATAGTTTTATTAGTTTAGTAGGTTGGCAACAAAAAGTAACTAGTGGAAAACGAAAAGATATGTGATGATTCATAGTGTGATGTCGGAAGCCAATGCCTGCACCAATAAAGTTTGTCGTGTAATAAATGCGTTTTATTAATCACTGAAGATACAACATTTTGGCGACGAGGTAGTGGAAAGTCGAGTCCGAGTCTGTCTGTCTGTTTTAAAGTGCTACACGAGGTAGTGGAAAGTCGAGTCCGAGTCTGTCTGTCTGTTTTAAAGTGCTACACGAGGTAGTGGAAAGTCGAGTCTGTCTGTCTGTGTCAGTTCTGCGAGTGTAGTAATAATGGCATTAATTGGTCAAATTGAACATTACAAGTCAAGGGAAGATTTTAAATCGTATGTGGACCGTATGGAACAATTATTCATTGTTAATGAAGTGCCCGCAGCAAGAAAAGTAGCATTGTTCATTACGTTGATGGGTCCAGAAGCGTACGGAGTGCTAAAAGATTTGGTGTCACCAGAGGTACCTTCTCAGAAGAAGTACGAGGACCTAGTGCAGGTATTACAAAAACACTATGCACCAAAAAAACTAGTAATGCTGAACGATATGCATTTTATAAGTGTATGCAGAGAAATCATCAGTCGGTGAGTGATTATGTAGTAGAAATTAAAAA
>JABXWE010002193.1:0-20812 GCA_014611495.1 Limonius californicus | reverse complement strand
CGTTGACATGTTTGCCAAGTAACTGTAATGCGTTGAAAAGAGACCCCACGATGTAATAACGTCCGTCGACGATACATAATTGAACATGCCAGAGATTCTCAAAATGCTATTGTTATTTTTTAATTTCTATTTGAAATGTTTCTTGACACTTTGGTGTCCATAATCGTAATGTAACGGGCGCTGTATAAATATTTAAAATAAATCATCAGTTTTAAGAGAAATATAAACAAACACGAATTATCTTTTTAATATAAATTTAATAATTAAACCGGTAATTAAGTGTAATACAAATTAAATAGTATTTGCATAATGTACATATTATTTACAATAATATTAATGCCCTAATCACTTTCTAAGTAATCAATCCCTGATAAATCTTTTGCATCCGATTCCGAAGAAACTTCCCCTATATTAATTATTATTGGATTAACTACTATATTATCTAATATAATTTTTTCTCTGTTCCACCAGTCTTTAATACGATGTTCGGTTCTCGCAATTGTATTCCGCCAAATTTGTGGTGTGATGTGGTTTAACGATTCCTTCCACATTTTTAACACATTTTCTTCGCCATATCCATCTCGCCCCATATGCCTGTCATAATATTGTTTACACAACTCGGTTACTCCGAACTAAATAACGACTGTTTGAAACTGTTGTAAGATCGCTGCTTAACTATCAATTCTTACTTCAGGTCGTTATTTGGTTGACCGCACTAAGCCGAAAACCTTAATTCTACCTGAAAACGACTATACCGGCGCTGCTTTTATAGTCGCGTATTTCATTCGGGTAACAGTAGATCAGGTGACAATGCGGCGCGACTGCACCACGTCAGCAGCGTAGCCAATAATGCCAAATCCAATTAAATAAGTTCCTGCCTATTGGGTTATTCTCATCTATCTTAGCAGGGGGCGCGGAATTGTTCAAGGTAAAAGATGGGTGGGGGGGGGGCGATATACTGAAGTTTGAGAACCGCTGGCATAGGAATAGGAACTTGACTACTCTACAGCTGCAGAACGCCTTCCGGAACACTTGGAATGTAATAGTAAACCAGAGAACAGGTCGAAGGTGTCTCGTGGAAGTGAGTTTGAGTAACATGAGACCAGCGCATAATCTGCAACTTCTTCTAATGCTTGAAAGATATCGATTGCAGTTTGCTCACAGCCGCATAGACTTTACGGATGAGTCTCGTTTCAATGTAAATTCACCCGATAGACACCTTAAGCTCTAGCGAGAGCGGCGAGTCAGTAATGTTATGGGAGGAAAAACGGAACTCCTTATTATCGATGACGCTTCTTTAAATGCGAATCGATACACTACACAGACACTAGGACCACATCTGATACCTTCATTTGTTGGTTATAATTTTCTCTTAATGCATGAAAACGCTCGACCACATGTTGCTGAAATTGCCAATGAGTACCTCAATGAAACAAATGTTGAAAAAATGACATGGCCAACGAGAAGCCCTGATTGTAATCCAATTGAGCACGCCTAAGATGAACTTGAACGAATAACAGAAGCTCGGGCAAAGCGGGGTTAAACGCGCATGGAGGCAACCATTAATTACGGGGTGGGAAGCTATCCATCAAGCATTCATGGGACATTTCATTTGGAGATTTTCCCGTTGAATGCATACAGTTGCTCAAGCAACAGGAGCCAACACAATATATTGAAAAAGTATTTAAATGCTTTGATATATCGAGAAAGCTTGGAAATAGTACCACGTTCTCAGAAACTCTAAAAGTTAGAATTTTGGATATTTTATCTGTTTGTTTGGGTTTTGCCGTAAGGCGGCTCTGTTTCTTCTATTCCTACCTTAATTCTTGACTGGTTTATTTAGTTTAACTTTAATTAAAGTATTGTTGTCGTTTATTTATTTGACTACGCGTGCTTCATACGTTCAAATCTAAATAAAAATTATAAAAAGTGGGTAGATAATTCTGCCGGTCAGCGAATTAGGTAGTTTTAAATGCACTTATTTTTTTAATTTTAAGCGCGCGCATGAGTCCGGTTACAACCAGCTTCAAGGGACGTTAAAAACCGAAGTTCACTACAATTATTAAGAGCAACAATGTGGTAGAATGTATGAGTCTGTTTGCTGACCAACAACGAGAAGCACATGCTTATTTAAATAAGCGATGCGCATTTAAGAATGAAAAACCGTCATTTCGACTGCTTACTGCCGTGAGAGCAATAAAAACCCTTGGATTTTAAAGCGTTGCCTTAGATTCATCTGTAATTATAAAGCTGTAAACATTATAGATATTTTTAACTGTCACATTAATCATTCAAATTTTATTATGTTACTTATTTAATTAACTGATTGCAGCAAAAGTAATTAAAATTACATATTGTAATACTGTGAACATAAAATTTTAATATTAGAATTTTATTTTCACAAACAAAGAAAACGATGAACGGCAATATTCATTTCAAACCTATTTCACAGAATTTCAACAGCGATCCGAATGAGGCTGCTAACTTCACATATGACAATTCCTATCAAACTACCAAGATTATTGTGAATAAGTTTAGAGAAAGTGGAAGCGTTGGATGGAAGGGGATCAGGAAGACCAGTAAAAAAACTGCAGAAGTTATTGATAGTGTTAGAGATATCATTGAAGCAATTCCTTCTAAGCCGATCAGAAAACTAAGCCAAGATATTGATTTGTCATACGGTGGTTTCCAACATAGAACAAATTATTGTCACTGGGTCGTCAACAACATGAATAATGATGACATATTAGATCTTACTTGGTTCAACGATGAAGCCTAATTTCACCTCAGTGGGTATCTTAATAGAAAAAATATGAGAATATGGGCTACAGATCATCCGCATATGTTTGAGAAAATACCATTACATCAATTAAAAATTGGTTGACGGGGCACTGTTTCAAGAAGACGAATAGTTTAGGAAAGTATTCAGAATATTTTTACTCCCTTTATTTATGAATTTCATGATGATGAAATTAAAAATGGTTACTTCCAGCAGAAAAATGCCACAGCACATACTTACTGCTAATCGTGTCATACAATTTTTACAGGAATGTTATTATGATCGGTTAACTAGTAGATATTTGTTTCACCGTGGTCACCCGATCTTACAGTTCCAGACTTCTTTCTATTCCCTTATCTGAATTACAATATTTTTAATAATGGACCACAGAATCTAGAAGATTTGCAAAATGCTATTTCACAACAGTTATATGAACTTACCCCTGATACTCTCATGAATGTGTTTGAAAATCTTAAGAGCAGAGTGCATATATGTTTAGAAAACAATGGTCAACATTATCAACATCTTTCGTAAAATTCTAAATTTACTTGATTCTGTAAATGTGTATACAACAATTTTATTTCAAATAAACGATTATAAGTTCTTCTCCAACTCGACTAAAATTAAATCATAGATAAAGTTGGCAACTAGTTTACAAAATACGGATTCCTTAAACAATATGTGTATGTATGAAATGGACAATTATTTCACAACTCATATAAATTGCTATTCTTTTTTCTAATACATGCTCTTTCTTTCTTATTTGCTCACTCATTCATACTACCGTCACCCCCCTGGAAACCGCTTTACAATTAGTTCACTAACCATTCATGCAATATGCACCCTAAACCTAACTAAGCGAAATGTGGTCGCCCCAGTCGGGATTCGATACCTCGACCGATCAGATCGAATTCCGCGTGACCTCGAGTGGCAGTGCGTATCGGCAGTACTCCACCGAGGCCCCTAAGGAATACATACTCAACGAGCTCTGATTGTAACGACCTTGTATACGTAAATGTCGAAATATCTGATAACATGCTGGCATGTAAAACTGTATTGGGTATTGAGTAATATGTGTTTTTGTCACAGTGTAAATAATACATTTGTTATTGAAGATCTAATGCTTCAATATATTAAACAAATAGTTTCTGCACTAGAGAATGCGGTTTAAGTTTGCGGTTTTATGTTTTATTACAATATCCATTTCGAATTCAAGCCAGCAGACGCCGAGTTCGACAACCATTAAAGTATAAAATATTTGCTACTTTGTCCACAACAACATTCATCTAAAGTTTGCGAGCAATTTGTGGTTTCAATTTGGAATAGCCAACATAAATAGTATGGAAAAGGTAAAATCCATATTTTCCTATGTCTTCTGTTTTGTGGTGGTGGTAAGAAAGTTATTACTAAAACAAAGTTGATGCACTTCTCTAATCGTCGTTTCTGCATTAAGCAGGCAATCTATGAATATTCAAGTTTCCGTTTAAAAGTTCCATGAATCTTATAGAAGATCGGTGTTGGAGATTTAATAGCAAATTGGAACAATTTTTCAGGAGTTCGTTATCGTAGCCTGATAAATGAGGGCAAACCTAGGAAACAAGAAATTTTTGAAGACGGGGTTGGTTACACTTAATTTATACAAATGCATTTTTAAGCATCTGCACAAGAACAAATATACAGGGTGTTCTTAGAACATGAGACCAAATCTCTACAGCTTGGAAGGGAAACCAAGTAAGTTAAAACAGTTCTAATAAACACATGTTCGAAAACGTTTTATTAAAAGCCGATAAATGGGAGTGTTTCAAATACATGTAAATATGTCTTGAATTCGCTGCGAAAGCTCGAATTCAGTTATCTTGCTCATCAAGAATATTATTTACGTAGCTGTATAAATAGAAATCTAGCAATATTAAATTGGGTGACATGACAGGCCATGCAATTGGTGTACAGCGTCGAATCAAACCTAGAGGAAATTGACTGTTTCCAACATTAAACAAAACCTCTTTAATTGCTGATTTATATATATCATTACAAAACATTTTTGGACAAATATTCATGAAACTTTTTCGGCCAACTGGACCCCCTAACAAATTATACAAATATGGGTCTACATTTCAAGTAGGTACAGCCTGTATGAGAAATTTTCTAGGAATGCCGTACATCGTTTCCGCCAATATAAAGATGCAATTATACAGTATTAGCAAAAAGTAAATTCATCAGGGGTGTCTGTGGAATTTTTAAGTCATATTTGTTTTAACGCCACAAAACAATCAACCTTCTATGACAGTTTAACAGTTTTCGTGACATTTTATAATTATTAGAGTTGTAATAATTACTAGGTAATAAAATTAAATACTTTATTTAAAAACCTTATTACCAGAACATAAAATTTTTATAATAGATTTATGGGGAAATTTCCAGATGTAGTAATGTTACAGGACGTCATGTAGAACGTACTTTTTTTTCATATTCATTCATACTACCCCCCCCGCCGGAACCGCTTTCGCATTACTTCAGGGGGGTACGGGCGTCCCTTACACACTAACCATTGATGCAATATGCACCCTAAACTTAACTAAGTGAAATGCGGTCGCCCCAGTCGGTATTCGAACAGCACAGCAGTGTTGGGTAGTATCTAGATCCAGTGGATCTAGATCCCGGATCTAGATCCACTATGTGAATCTAGTATCTGGATCTAGATTCTTTTTACACGAAGATCTTGTATCTGTATCTAGATCATAATTTTCTGGATCTTTCATCGTTAGATCCAAAGATCCGCTACAATTTATTTCTTGATTTTTCTTTTGTGAACATTAAAAACGCATTGCGTAATGATTCCTATATATTTAAAGTATGTTTATGTATTTTAGGAAAAGTCTTCTATTCTTCTTTAGCAAAATAAATGATGTACGTACATGTTTCCAGGAAGATTGCAGTTGGGTTTTACTGGTTTTACCTACCCATTATGCACTAAGCGTACCTGTATTTGAACAATTGTGCAGACGCAGACAGACGCCTGGAATTTCCTGTTCTTCAAATGTATCTGTTGCGAGGTAGCAAATATGCTTTAGTTATTTTATTACTTATTAGGCAGACTAGGTAAAACAAGATTTTTTCGGTATTTGCGTCACTGCTGTCATTGGGGGTAGAAGGATTTCAGCCATCCGATATTCTTTTTTAAAAGATCACATTTTTTTCTTACAAAACCTATAACAGTTGCAATAGACATTTTACAAAATGAAAAAACCTGTCACTTAGGAACTGTTTTACCAACACTTTTTAAAATTAAAAAATCATTGGAAGCTATGCTGGAATTACAATTCTCTTCAAAATTAGGATAATGTTTGCTAAATGGATTTCAAAAACGTTTTGCAAATATAATGGATATAGAAAGCTCCGACAGTCGTCCATACTTGTTGGCTACAATTTCCAATCCAAAATTTTTAAACTAAGGTGGTTGGAAACTACTTCGTTTAAAGATGATTCTGAATTCTGCAAAAGTGTATTGAAATGAAAACTAGAAGAGTTACAGTTAGGACTGTTAGGAGGATCTCAAGAAGATTATAATGAAACAACAGAAAGTCACGTAAATTCCGAAAAAGAAAATTCCTATCATGAGGAATTTTTTGATTTTTTTTAAATAAATAATACGCAAGTACAAACATCTACATTGCAGTGTACAAACTATTTTGAGGATCCCGATAACAGTTACATTCAATTAAATAAGTATCCGAGAATAAAAGAAATTTTCCTTAAATTTAATTGTATACTGCCTTCTTCTGTCCCCGGCGAAAGAATATTTAGTATGAGTGGACAAATTGTAACCCCTCGTAGAAATAGGTTAAATGACGAAATTTTCGAAACGTTGTTAATTTTAAAAGAAATACAATAAAATTCGATAATTAGAATTATGTAACTTTATAGTTAATAAAGTAACTTTTAGTGTAGTGTAGCGTATTATTATTGTATTGTAACTTGTAAGTGGTGTAAGTTTGTAGTAAAGTTTTTTTCCCGTTAACTATATATTTATTTTCTTATGTTACTGTCCAAGTATCCAGTGGCACTGTCCATATCTCTGGAATCTCTAAAAATTAAAAGAACACCCCTGACACGTTCGAAATGCGAAAGGATCTATAAAGGATCTAGATACTTTGTTAAGCATCTTGGATCTTGATCTAGATCAATTTTTAGGTTTGGATCTTTGATATGGATCTAGATCATATTTTTTAAATGTATCTGGATCTGTATCTAGATCCCTAATTAGAGGATCTTACCCAACCGTGGTAGTGTGTTCATTGGCATTAAGGCGATTTGGCAGGTAAATTGAACCAACTCTGTGGTTTATTATGCCCAGCCAAACATTAACGGAAAACTTTCTTTGGTGACCATATTCACGAAATTCGTGTAGGTTTTTCTCAACCCAATAGTGAATATTACGCGTATTAAATACGCCATCTGTAGTAAACATGTACTAATGGCTCCAAAGGATTCGTATTAAGAAGTCATCATTCTTAGGAATTCTATTTAAAATCGTGTAGCAAAAATTCCATCCGGATATGTTATCATTTTCATAGAATTGCTTAACTTTTGCACACATAATATGGATAAAGAAGGTTTTCTCATAGAACCAAATGTACTGTCTTGTTACTAGGGTTATTTAACGTTGCAGCTAATTGCCGAATACTCAAGAGATCTTCGTTTTTTTGCGTATAAAATTGCCAACTTTTGCCTTAGTCCACCGGCGTTCGCATATCTTTTGACAAACGAACCAGTTTCACGAACACGTTGCGTCAGCCTTCGAAATACATTTCCTCTATGGTGCCTCCGATATGGAAAACGTGTCCAGAATTCTTGTTCTGTCATGTTAGCATTTCCATTACAGAGACATAACAACGTATCGCATATGCATTGAACGTAAAGTTCATTATAGGTGAACGAAATAAGATAACACAGAAACACAAGAAGTAATAAAAACTATAGAAATAATCAGAGATAACACAAAGTACATCAAGCAAATCGAATTAATTTGATTTTGTAGTGTCAAAATTTAACAATATAATGGAGGTACTACTTATTGTGCTACAATGTTGCAAAATATATTTATTATGAAACTAAGTTATTAAAGAAATACATTGAAACAGACTTTTGAGACAGGAAGACGGCATCTACAAAAAAATAGTATTCACAATTTTTAATTTTTCTAAATTCAGCTTTTTCTAGATATATTCTATATATCGAATAATAATATATATTAAAAGACCGCATGTCCAAACTTTGGGGACCTCGTGTAGACGCAAGAAGTATGGTGAAACATTTTAATATCAGGATTTTCGACTAAGGATTTTACGAAGAACATCGCCGCGTGTAGCTTTTTTGTTAATTTATACACATCCTGTATCTACCCAACTATAATAATATAAGGTTCATATAACAATGTGTTCAATATGTTCTCCTTGGGTGGCAAAACATTTTTCATGATGCTCTTGAAAATTAAACATTGCCGTAAAAATGTTAATAGGAATTTCGTTTACGACTCCGCGAATATTGTCTTTCAGTTCGTTGAATCCCTGTAAACTCTTTCTTTAAGAATTCCTCACAATTATGCATCAGGTGAGATCCGATGAGTTAAATGGATAAGGGTAATCAGTTCTTCTTGACATTAGACGCACAGGAAAGTTACATTAGAGTTAAATTTTGTAGAACTGTATGTGATGTGGCTTCGTCTTGTTGAAACCACTGAGAGCTAAGAGGAAAATTTCTGCAGAACAAAATCGGGGAAGACCTTCATGAAAAGCTATCTCAATCAGTTCTGTTCCGCTGCTGATTAACTGTGATGCACCTGACACTTGCGTCCTCTAGCAAGTATGGACCAATTATCCCCAATTATCGTAAACCATAGTCAAAGTACTCCTGCAATATTCCACTGGTTTTCGGGTTTACCCACCTAACTATCCGCTGAATAAGTATGAAACCAGCATTTATAAATTTTTCCTCACAGGTAACAGTACGCTGCGCTTTGTTGGAAATCGTTTGTTAAAGCGTTCTTCAAATCTGATAGAAACAAATTGTAGACTGGGCCCACCGTTTCGCCTAACTCCGTATGAATAGAAATAAAAGTCAACAATAAAGGATTTTTCTTGAGTATTCAAAACCATGACCAATATAATTACTATCCCAGTCTTTAGGAAAAATGTGCAATATTGTTCCATCATATATATTTCAAGTATCTGTGATAAAAAGCTTGTAATTTCGATATTCTATATATTGAGTCATACTGCAGACTGCCACCCATTTACCAAATTAGATTCAAATTTTTTTCAGGTTTTCAAGTATGAAGTTGTATAAAAAGTGTATTTCGTTGTCTGTTTCCTGAGATCTGACAACAGAAAATAATCTAACGAATGGGAATTTGCCGCTACCCTTTGAAAGTTGCGTCGTAAATTATCACCTTGCTAATACACATTTTATTCACAATATTGGTAAAAATTTTTTACCGCCTTGTCTATATGCTGACAATAAAAGCATTATATTTGATCAAATAAGTGTAATCTAACTACTGCAAGCACTGTACATAAATTGACAGTTTGCTAGAAAAATGGTTGCCAATAATGTTCAATGATAAAATTATATCAGTAGTATTTTATATATGTATATATATATATATATATATTGCTATGTACAGCTCCCTTCGGTAATTGTACTAGTGGTTTTCAACTCATAAATCAATGATCTCTCACCTTGCAGTAATACCTCGGCTTTAACTTCTTATCTCAGGGTTTCGTGGCTTCCTTTTATGTTTCTATACTTCAGAATATACTCATGCACTTCAATAAAACAGCCAATTTCATAACTTCATTTAATTGAACAAATATTACATCGACCAAAACGTTAGACGCCAAATATGAATAGTTGTATGTGAATTTAATACAATTTGCTTGCTTTGGTGTGATTTTCTGGGTGAAGCCCGATCACACCTCCGCCTGATTCAAATACTAAAACTTGAATAATTATTTTTCACCCTTGTTTATTTATTACCCTAACAACTCTCTCATTTATGATATTTATCCTATTGGAGTTCACTCTCTTATCACGTGTTATGCGTTCACGTTGTTACTGCAAATCTAATGATTCCAATGCCACCTCCAATAAGACAAACATTTTACAAATTTATAAATACATAAATACCTAGTAAAGAGATGCATAAATAAAGTATGCTCTTATACATGCATGCTGTGCAGCGATGGTACCTCCATGGCCTGCTCATATATTTATCATAACAATATATGTATATATATACACACACAACTTAAAGAAAACACATTGCAGTTAAGAGCTGCTGAAATAACATAACACAATTAAGTAAGTTGATTGACTAATAATTGGTTTAGAAACGTGCCCAACTTTAGTTATTAAATAAAAATAACAACATTAGCAGATGTAGTGGCGAACGTAACGAAATTGTGCCAAAGTGCGGTTGAAAGCAAACAGCATAGTTCTTACGTGGACAATAATAAAAAGAACCTTGAAGCTAATGTTGAATAAACAGTTAACAAAGTTAAAGTTTAAAAAATAGTATGACACAACAAAATTTAATAAAGATCTTTAAGGTCGGACGGAGAAGAATTATTTTAAAAATAATTTTCCTTACAGTAAGTTTATGTTAAAAAATCTTCATGCACAATGATCAGTATTTGTATTCCTTACAAAAACCGTTAGTTTTTGTGTAAATGCATGTTTTGTTTTATAATAACTCAAATTAATATACAATCTATCCTTAGTACGGTAATAAGTATTTGTTATGAATAATTGGATATTTAAATGAAAGCAAGCTATGACTTGCAGAGAGCCTTCCAGTAAATATTCTCTTTAAAGACTTACTAACTAGTAGTCTCTTATGTACCTATAGTATAACTTAAATTAAATTAACTTAAACAGTGACTATTGTATAACGGTTAACAATTACGACATTGATATATCCTAATCGAATCTCGTTGGGAGATCCGACAGTTTGAACCTCTTTATACGTCTGATTTCACCTTCTTCGTCTAACAGTGTGGTTGCCAGGTGATTTGGATGCAAAATGCATGTTAACCCAAACATTTTCAAAAAAAAATTATAACGGTATCAATTTTGAAGAAATTATTTAATGGATTTGTGTTTCCTATCTCAACACCATTTCAACATTGCTGTTCAGATAAATTGATTTTAATGGTACAAATAAATGGTATCTCTTTCTGGACCAATTTCTTTTTAAGCACTAATATTTAAACTATATTAACAATGGATCAAGGTTATTGGTGGTCTCGTACCTATAAACATGAAATTATTTAAAATTATTGCTTGTTTATTTCCAGTGGACAAAACATTCAAACCTCAAAGCGTTTTCAGGAAGTCAAAATTGTCCCCATAGCTAGAGTATGGGAAAGAAACAGTATGCCTAATACTTAAATCTTATATAACAAAATGAGTGAAGATATTTATATATATATATATATATATATATATATATATATTATATATATATATATATATATATGGTATATCTATACACTAGTAATTGTCATTGTAATGATAGCCATTACTCCTTTTTGGACCTTTACATCTAAAATCGACTAGCTTTTTTAACATCCCATTTTCGTTTCAATGTAGTGAACAGCATGACGCTTTTATCTGTTCTACGCTTGCATATTAGAGATTGTTTTTGGTCTCCGCGAAAAGTATTATTATTGTTATAAAACTCTTTCAACTGACATTGCATCATTTGAGACCATCATTGACAGTCTTTTCGTCCCACTGCTGGGCCTCGGCCTCTTCTCTGCCACGTTTTTTCCGCCCTAAGGTAGAAACACGGGGGACCTACATTACTACATACACTTTCCCAAGAGACTGGTTTATCATTACCCATTAGGAGCTTGCCATACTATTGTTGAAAAAGCTTTAATGCTGTTCCCATACAATATTCTTGCTTTAGATGAGTTGCTGCCAGCAGATCACAATAGGAGAATTTTGTATTATCAGTGGTTCCAACAAAATTTAATAAACAACTACGAATTGCTAAATTTAACGTTTTTTTTTTCTAACGAGGCCTGGTTCAGGTTATGGAGTGCCGCAAATCCGCATACTTTTCGCGAATCTCCCCTTCACCCGTTACAAGTTGGTGTGTCTAGAAGACGTATTATCTGACCCACATTTTTCCACGAAACTGTTACTGCTCAGAGATACCGGAATATTGTACGTGAATTTATTAATCAGCTTCATGAGGATGAGCTCCAGCAAGGCTACTTCCAACAGGATGGCACGACGGCCCACACTACTCAAGAGACTCTCAATTACCTTCGTGAATTTTTTGACAATCGAATAATTAGTTTACGTTCAAATCGAGAATTTCCACCTAGATCACCAGGCTTGACTATTTTAGATTACTTTATATTCCCTTATCTGAAAAATAATGTATACAATTAAGACCCCTATTAACAATATCGAGGAACTGCAAAACAGAATTACGGAACATTGTGCCAATATAACTCCTTAAATTCTTATAAATGCTTTTAATAGTATTAAAAGACGAGTAAATTTGTGTCTGCAGGAAAACAGTGGTCATTTTGAACAGCTTCTTTAGTGTTTATGTTTATTTTTCTGTACCTGTGAAATAAAAAAATTATAATTTCCAATTTTTATGATTACCTACTTGTTATGATTTGTTTAATAGTGTAGTAATTTAGTTGTTACTGTTATCGTCCAAATTGAAATAATAGAACTCATTTACCATGCAACTTAACCTAACATAACACTGCCGGTTAGGTACTGGCGCTTGCGCTAGATGGCGCTAGAAAGGCTGTGCCCAAACGTCAATTGGTATATAAAGCTTGCATTAGACATTATTTTATTATTACATGGCCAACCGTTATGTAATTACTTTTTGAACTCGCGGTATATAATAATTCTAGCGATATTGAACAAAACACTCAACAATAATGCAATACATGACAACAAAATAATAAAAATCAAACAATGAAAAATAAACAAGTAAAAACACAAATATCATTACTTGCGAAGAAGCTCAAAATGACCACCATTTACTTGCTGGCAATAACCAAGTCTATGTACAAATGCTTGCGTTACATTGACAAGGTGCTCTACAAAAGTTCATATTTCACCAACAAATCTTAATCTGAGTTCTTCTCAATTATTGGGACGTTCGGTATAAACTCTAGATGTTAAATGTCTCAAAGAAATATAACCAATGGATTAGCCCCGGAGAACGAATAGAATTCAATAGAACGCTTGCCCATTTACCCATTTAAAACATTTGGCTTAAAAATGCCGATCATGTAGACTTTAGAGCATAATGGGTTGGTGGGTGGTCTGTCCCCTCTTAGCCAAATATTATTAGGTAATTTCCCTTCTTCTTTAAGAGCCGTTTGATTTTCTAAAAGTTCTAAAGACTTTTTTCGTGTTAATCGGACATCAACACAATGCAAACTAAGCAATATTTAACAACTTTTCACACTTCTTACAGCTTCCATGAGCTGCTAGATAACAATTATCAAATAGCTCTAGAATTATTAAAAATAATGGCATCAAATCTTATATCAGTGCATCCGCAAAAGGGAGTTCTATCGATATATCGTAAAATATATAGGGTATTTCAATTAAAGTAAAAAGAAAGTGGATACCATTTCCTGCTAAATAGGAAGACCTTTTAAACTACCCATCATTGTATCCGCCTTATATTGGAACCTTTATGTTGAAAATTGTCGAAAGAGATATTTGCGTTGTTCCGTACTTTTGCCTAACCCTGTATTATAAAGTCTTATTTATTATTAAGGATTACTATGCCCCTTATTTTTAATAAAAACTTAATTTTGTTCTATTGTCCTACTTTTTATATCCAGTTTTAAATGTTATGTTCAGGCGTCAAATTCACAAATACTTGCGAAAAGACGAATTTCAAATATCCACCAGGGGCGTCAAATTAATAATTTGTAAATGGCGCCAAAATCTTAGTTTCGCCTCTAGTTATGTTTAATAAGACTAGACGGCATAATTTATATCAGCCTACAGGCGGCAAAATCGTAAATCCGCTACTGGGTCAATTATTAACTCGTCTACACCTTGCCGTAACGTAAAGGTGATCCTTGAAGAATTTAAAATTGCACTACTATAATAGTAGCAGTATTTTTGGCCATGTTCTTTGGAATTAATAAGCATAACCTGAATAATATTTATAGCGAAACTTCTTTGAACCTTGATTTTTAATTAAAAGTATTTAGCGGTACTCTAACGGCATTATAATTTACATCTTGGTAATTCGCTATTATTACTTTGTTAACCGAAAGGTGTGGCGAACACGTAGGAACTTCTTAAATTGCAATCAAAACTCACTTTAATGTTAGCCTCGTGCGTTCATGTAGCTATTAATATTTATTAATTTAAATTTACAATTTTAAGAATAATTAGTAAATTCACCATTGCCTGCTTCAGAAGGTCAAAATGTACATTTAAAAACTGTTGTCATAGTATAACGATTGGTTTAGTAGATACATAACAGCCAAAGAAAAATTGTTTAGGAAGCCTTAACTTTTTTCATGCCTTATTAATTAAGTTTAATACGTTAGTGGTATTAAAATATAGGTCCCGTGAGTTTCTCTGTTGTTTAAAGCTTATTTCTAACACATTTCCGTAAAGTATGTCACTAACGGCATTTTCTTTCCCACGCCATCACATTACTGAAAATATATACATAATTAATACAAGTTAAGCTTATTTACTTGTTCTGTAGGTCATTTCATGAATTGCTTAATTAACTGTTCTGAACTGAGCAGAGACAAGATTAATATTCGATTCTTAGGTAATACGAGTAGTACATAACTATATGTGTTTTAGAAAGACAAATGATTACAGGTGACATCACATTGTTTATTCGCAGGCGTTGCAATTACCTAGATACTGTAAAATGCATGATCGTCCTTAAACTTTTCGTCGCACAGACGTAATTGTCCTGTCACTGGCTAAATTATTTATGGGTGGTTCCGGAACTACGATGCTTGTCTTCATGGTCGAGCCTAAAAGCATATTTCTACATGGCTTACACTTAAAAAACAGGCTGAGAATCAATTTTTAAAGAAATTAGTGAGGCTGACAAATCCACTTCTATGCCTTCTTTAATTGTACTCTACAAAATTGCGGAACAAGGCAAATATCTCTACTACGGCAACCGCGATTTCGACCAAATTTGCTACATGAAGGTTTCGATATGAGGCAGATATAGGTGTTACATAGGAAGGCATTGCCGGTATAAAAAGACGGAAATGATATCAAATTTTTGTTTTAAATGGAATACCTTGTATATTTTTTGATATATCGATAGAATTCTTTTTGCGAGTTGCGAGCTCAGTGATATAAGGCAAGGTACCTTTACTTTATTAGTAATTCTAGATATATTGAACAAAACACTCAACAATAATGATTTGGAATTATCTTTATTACCTTATTACTTACACATGAGAATAAAACACTAAAAAACAAACCCTAAAAAATAACAAAAAAAAACAAAAACTCATAAACATCACTTGACACTGAAGACGCTCAAAATGACTACCATATACTTCTTAACAATAACCAAGTCTATGTACAGCGCCTTTAGTTGCATTAACAAGATGCTCTACAGAAATTCTTGTTATTTCACTAACAGTTCTGTGTCTCAATTCTTCCAAATTATTCGGTCTTTTGGTATAAACTCTAGATTTTAAATGCCCTAAATAAGAAATTCATTGAATTCAGGTCCGGAGAACGAGCGGGCCATTTAATAAAACCCTTGCCTCTTCACCTATTTAAAATTACGACCATAGAGCATAACGGGGAGGTGCTTCGTCCTGGCTGAACCAAATATTGTTAGGTAATTCCTCTTCTTCTTCAAGAGCAATAACAATTTGATTTTCTAAATGTTCTAAATACTTTTTACTTTTAATCGAATAATAAGATAATATAAACTAAGCACAGTTTGACAATTTTACAAATCTATTTACGCTTCTCTCGTTCTTTTGTTTTCAAGAGCTGCTAGATAACAATGACGATATATTACTGATCAATATCTCTAGAATTATTAAAAATAAAGGCATCAAATCGTATATTATCGAACACGTAAAAAAAGTTCTGTCGATATATCTTAAATATACGGCTAAACCTTTTAAACCGCCAATACCTTTATTGTAACTGCTATATATTGGAAAATTCATGTAGAAAATTGTGTCGACATGGTGGTTGTGGTAGTAGCGATATTTGCATTGTTAGGTTCTTTTGCCCAACCCTGTATAAGAAGTCAACAACATAAATCTCACCAACTTTTGTCTTCTCATATCTACAGCAGAGGAATGTATTGGATCACGAAAATTTTCGAAATTAAATATTTGCAGAGATGCTTTCGATCTTTAGGAACTCCAAAGGTGGTTTCTATAGTGTTGACCTGTACGCGGCAATAAAAGCCGATTTGGAAATAGTTAAGTATAACAATTATTACTGAGTGTTCAGTCAGTTTTTGAAAGTAAAACGAAAATTAAACGTTTATTGGTACTATTTTTTTAGACAAATGAATTTTTAAAATCTGAGGATGCAATAATTTTAATTCAAACAGAGTTGGGTAAAAATTCGACTTTAACGTCAAAACACGCTTTACAGAATAGTAAGAAATTTTGAGTTATTTAAAAGCTTGTACATAGAATTTTAATAGGCACAGAACTGCTGAACTTAAAAAATGTAAAAATCGGAATTTTCAAAATTATTATAAATTTTAGTATCATAGTTTTCAAAAATTCTTCTGCTTTTTATTTTTAATCATCAGAGTTATGCAAGCACTTTCAAGCTACATTTATTAAAACTTAGGTTATGAACTCATATATACTCAAGGGCATGTAATTATGCGTTCAAGATGCCAAAACAACTGAACGACCTTTAAAACCCAGGATTATATGAAAATTCTATAAATGTAAAAATATGCAATCTTTTTTATTTGAAAACCCTTTGCGGCGAAGTGGAAATAGCAAGGAAAGCCTGTTTACTACTGAATCACACGCTTAGATATGCCCAATAAAGTTTAAAATTTCTGTGTCCATAAATAAGGAAAATATAGCAAAAATCCATTTAAAGTATTGGAGATCCTACAAATTGTTAGAAGTGACATTAACAGCGTGTTTAGGTCAACTACAACCCTTAATGATTACCTGTATAGTAAAATTTTAAATTGTTGCCAATTCAAATGGATTCCGGCTGCTACAGTGACCCAGTAGTGTGTGCTAAGAAAAGAAATATTTTAAAACATGAAATGTTCATCTCATGTGCATTGTGCCTATGTTCAAAGTTCAAAAAATCTGCATAAGTGCATTTTTGCACTTTCGAAATTTTCGTGAAAAACCTATTAATGCATTTTGAATAGTTACTGAAATACTGTGACATAAATTAATTTGCTAATTTTGTTTGAAGGTAGTTATGTACAATTGATGCTGATTAAATACAACGTACATTAGCATATTAATCAAAAAATTTAGCAATGTTCAAGGCCAATAATTTCCTTTAAAATGTCAACTTCAGTATTCATATTTTACCAAGTGTCGAAATGACTAAAATTCCCATGACACGCATAAGTAGTTACAATCTCAGTGGTTTGTGAAAATAAACGGAATTAACATAAATTTAACAACAGCATTATTAATAATCAACTACCGTTTGAAAACTAACGAAAATTCCATTCCGTGTCTATTAATTACGTTTGCATATTTTCATGTAATAGCAGAATTGTGAACGCAAAGTGTTTGTTTGTAGATGATACACTTTTAATTACAATTTAAATTGGCGAAACTAGTAGAGTGTAGGTTATGTTACAACGTTAACTATTTGGAATCTAATATATTGGTTTATTGAAGATGTAATTTAACTAACATAACCATTAATAAATAACTTTTTATTTATTCATGTTTAATAACAAATGCAGGAGGGTATTCTGAATACACCACATCAATCGTTTAATATAAATTAATTGTAACTGATAGATTAGAAGTTGTATTAATGAAATGAATGGATGTATCAAGTTTGTCTAAAAATAACACGAAATATTTACTTTACGAAACGGATACTTACAATTAGATTTATTTATTATAACTAATACATAACATTTTACTGTAATAATAGGTTTCTGTTAGAAATTGGTTTGAACTGATTTTGCATCGTTATTCATATCGTATTCTCATTCGAATAAAATACTATTTAATAAAGTCTTTGCACTTTCAGCAATAAATAATCCCAGATTCTCATTATCTAAATGTCGCTACAGTAGATAGCTCTCATGTTTTTTTGGTATTTAGCTTGTACTACTAAAAAACCCGTTGAACGTAAATCTGTTCTTACTTTCATTGACTGTTGTGTCGTATGTCACAGCAACGGTTATCTACATTATGTATCTGACACACTAATAAATCTTTCGCGATTAGTCTGACATGGTGTGTTTTCCTATGGTGAAATATTATACACAGTTTTAAATCTTCAGTTCTACAGTTTGCTATGTTGGTCACAAAAACATTATAATTATACAATTTTTTATCAGAAGTATAAACTGTGTAATAGACGTCCTGCGATAGAAAGAAACAATAAATTAGGCCATGATAGACAAAAGTTGGTATTATTGTTTGTTAACTAGCCGCTAGCAAAATTTGACAATTTGACTGTTAAATGTCAAGTGTATGGTCTTTGGTATCTATAAATGTTGATTTTTAGTATTGTTCTCGGTTTGCTTTTATTTACATCTATGTTTAAAATTCGTTTGTATATTAATTATATTAGCTAGGTCCACTGAAGAATCGCCAGCTGTTTTGGTAAAGGATCCCACCTACAGTTTGACATGAATCGTTATATTGAAACGGAAGACAGCAAAATCCATTCATCTACTTTCATATTTCTGTTTTCAGAAATCTACCGTTTACTTTATAGTATTATTCCATTAAATTTATCAGTATTTTTCAAAAATCTATCGCAAATGTTGAATATGATGAACATAAGCAAAAACGTACATACACTATTGTGTTAGATTTAGACTGATGTTTTACATGCAAATTTAAGATTTAAGATTCCTCTTAGACGTAGGAAACCGTAATTGTTATACGACTGTCTTCTTAGTCTGTACTCTTCCTATGGCTATGCACTGTGAGCTTTTTAGATTGTGAATCTTAGACGAAATCTATGTTTCGAAGTTCTGGAATCCAAAAAAGAGTGTATTAAAGTTTTAGATTTGTAGGGAATCTTGCAATTCTGAAATTTTTAAGACGCTTCGGAAGCCAAACGGGGTATTAACCATGTTTTCAGTATTATTTTGTAATTAATTTGAATTTTTTAATTTTAATAGACGCATCTTATAATAAATTTTAATCGAAATCGAACTCATTTAAGGTTAACCAAGAATCGCTATAAAATTTTGAATTTGTTGATTTTGGCGTAACGTACCAGCATTCCAGTAAGTAACCGTAAACAATTGTGAAAACGATAAACTTTAAAAAATGATACAGGTCAGCAAGATCAAATAATTTATTTTATGATTGCCGAAAGGGAACTGGGTGCAATTCACACGAATTTTTGGAAAATGATGTAACTAACCATAATAAAAGCTACTAACGCTAAGCGTACCTACTTATGTTATACACACGAGTTTTTACAACTTCTAAGACCTGTCTTGCAGGCTATTGCAACAATAAATTATTATTTTGCTAATGTTTATCTGTTAGCTGTCTTTTTTACATAACTTTCAGCATTCCTTCTTTCTATGTTCTGCATGGACGTGCTACTGTGACAGCTTCCTTTCAGTAATTCATTATAAATGGTATTATCAACTCTCCAATATCTTCCTGCAATTGTTTTTAATGTTTTTCTAGTGGTATTTTTCTATAATATAGAGTTTCCTGATTCTATCATTTATTTATTGATGTTGCCTTCTCAGAGCAGAATTATGTACTTCATTTCGCAATTAAATCGACAAAAATGAAAAACAGTAAATATGCTTTGAAAGTTGTTGATATTGTTTTACTGTAAGCATTCTATTACCTCCTTGGCTTTGTGGGACTCATTGTTGTTCAAATTTTTGTTAGTTTAGCGTAGTTTTTTTTACGTAGCCGAATTTGTAAATACTTGTTTGTTTTCCATTTCCATTATCTACTTTTGAATGTTTGGCCAGTGCTACTTTTTCTCCAGCAGCTCCGATTGCTGTAATTTATGTTCAATTGTTCGTATATTTCTATGCATTTTCTTATTATACAGGGTGATTCAGGAGGAATCTGCCAAACTTTAACAGTATGTTCCTCCAACGATTTTAAACAAAAAAAGGTATATGAACATAGGGCCGATTCGAAAAAATAAAGAAGTTCTAGCCTAGCAAAAGAAATTGCATAGCTGTTATAAATATCCTACGCCCAGTTTATCTAGTCGGCTATGGCATAATTTGTGTGCGTTTTTGTTTAGTAAACAACGTGAATTATCTGTCACCTAGTAAGTCTTACGCGTGTGCACACGTGTGTAGTTTATAATTAATAATGCCAGTTCGGTTTTCCAACGAAGAATATGCCGATATGCATTTCATCTACGGCTTTTGTAATGGTAATGCCCGAGCTGCTGTGGAGGAATACCGCCGACGTTTTCCAAACCGTAATCCTGTTCCAAATCTTCAAGTTTTCATCGATACGCATAGGCGACTGCGAGAAACTGGATCCTTTGCATTAAAAACGGAACGAGAACCTTTTCGACAAGTTCAAAATAACATAAGTCAAATGATTGAACGCAGTCCTCAACTAAGTACACGAAGAGTATCGACACGTGTTGGAGTGTCGCAGGCAACGGTATGGAGAACATTACATGCTGACAAGTTGTATCCTTACCACCTATTAAAAGTGCAGCACCTTCAACCGCAAGATTTTAATCAAAGGTTAAATTTTTGCCATTGGATCACTGCAAACCCGGACCTTTGTGGAAACGCATTATTTACCGACGAAGCTATTTTCA